>WYDI02012928.1:0-71831 GCA_009867235.2 Psittacus erithacus | reverse complement strand
GGCAGAGCATGAGGCTCAGAAAGTCCTTGATTAATGTAAACATTCTGAGCAGTAGCTACAAACATCGGTATTATCAGCGCTGTTCCCAAACTGAAAGTTAGAAACACAGTGCTGCACCAGCTAAGAAGGAGAAAAAATGATGGCTACTGCTGAACCCAGGACAGTTGTCATCTCATTCTCCAATTCTTCAACATCATCTTTGCTGCATTAGGGAAGAACACACTTCAAAGTGCTTTGTTTGTTTATGTACAAGACAAGGAGATAACAAAGGGCGAAAATGAAGGAGCATTATTCTCAACAAATGTGAAGTCTTTAGGGCTGTTGGCTAGGTTTTTCATTTGTGATGAAGGGGGCTTGGTGTAAAAAGCTCAGAGTCAAGTGCCTAAAGTTGGCCAAGACTATTTTCATCCCTTGTTATATACATGTGAAAGCCAAACCCGCAGCTGCCTGGAGCATACAACCACAACTCCATCAGTTTGTGGAAGAAACATCAGTGTGATTTTTCCAGAAATAGACAGACTCTGCTTACATATAAGAAAAAAACCCCAGTGCTGAAGAAGATTGGTATTGACACATGCTACTATCCTATTGTTTGTTACTTTGGAGAGAAGACTGACCTCCACCTTGCTACAACCTCCTTTCAGGTAGTTGTAAGAAGCAATAAGGACTCCTTTCAGCCTCCTTTCATCCAGACTACACAACCTCAGTTTCCTCAGTTGTTTCTCGTAAGGCTTGTGCTCTGAATCATTCATCAGCTTCACAGCCCTTCTCTGGACATGCTCCAGCAATTCAATGTCTTTCTTGTAGCAAAAGGCCCAAAAGCAAACATGGTATTCAAGGTGTGGTCTCACCAGTGTGGAGTATGAGGCTCAGCAGCATCTCTGCAGGTTTAAGCCTCTGGCTCAACTGGCAACCTAAATAAGGTTGTTGAGATAACTAGCTGGAGATTACTGATATTCAAGTATGCTGTTTTCCCCTATGTTTTTCTCTCCTCATTAATCTGAGAGATTTTTCAGTTGTACTGAGGAAACTGAAGCATGGACACATATAACTCATTGGAGTTCTGCTGAGATTCTCCATCTCCACTGTCTGCCTGTAAACCTTCCCACATGCCTTACACAGACCAGAATCTACCCTGGCATCTAATTCCTCAGAAAGCTTTTATCAGTAGAACTCCTTCTCATTTTTTTTTTCTTGCGGTTTCTCAGCATGCCTGGAGGCAAAGATAGAGCTGGCTGCTAAAGAGACCAAACTAAAGTGACAAGATACAAGCAAGAAAATACCATAGAAACCGTAGACAATTATACAAATAAAAATAAAATTTTGGAAAGCCATCAGGAAGACTGTTAGCTTGTAAGATTCATCATGTTAAAGAAACAGCATAGCAGCAAAAAACATCAGCCACAGAATGGGTGGACTGATCACTCAAATTAGGGGCTAGATTGTAGTTTTTCCAAGTTTTCACACATCAACTTTTGTCCCCAGTGTAATTAATTGTTAACTTATTTTACCTTTTTTCAGCCAAATTATAATCAGTGCTTGGCTTGCTGTATAGCTGAGGGACACATGCACATGTCCTTTATCCCAGCTCTTCTACTTTAAGCATGCATGCTGCTAGCTCTTCTTTCACAGTATGTCGAGCAACTAACTGGACAGCTAGTGAATTTATAGTGAAACATTTAGAGAGTGATTTTCTCTATCAGTTTCCTACATCTGCACTAAGGTGAGAAAAATCATACCCTAGATATCATTGATGATGCTGATCAGTCTTTCACACACTGTTAAGGAATTCATAAAGCCTATATGTCAGCATCTTCAACAGCCTGATAAGTTGGCACAGCAACATGAGTATGTGAAAGTCACAGTACCTTTAAAAGTATATATACAGTTTGCAATCGTTGCTTTTTAGTATTTTTTATTTTTGTTGTTTTTAAAATTCCATTTGTTAATTTATATTAAAGTTTATAATTTTGCTGATTAATTTTTATCTTTGATCTAGAACAGCTTCTTGCCATGAATAAGCAATGAAGCAGCAGTCTACTGAGCATCACTACTGGAAGAAAAAGTTTAAGAATATCATTAAAGCTTGTAGATCTTATTCTATGTTCATACATAAAGGGGAATGAAATTGGTCAAACCTACTACCTTCCCCTACTATGTTATTCCCTTGGTCTTGGTTTGCAGAAAGAGTAGATAGAACTATGTCTGCCTTTGGTCTGGGAAAAAGGGATGAACAAAAGACATGCGTATCTCCACTGACTATCAAGTAGGGTTTAAGCAAAAAGCTGTTTATCCACAGGTTGATCTTTTCCCATGTGCCTTTCCTGAAGGATTCAGACATTATCAGGAAGGAAAAACAACAGCATAGCTGATTTCTTACTTTTTATTAAGTTGTTCACTACAGATTTTTTTTATAGTCACTAGAAAATAAAGTTACCTTTAAACAGCCGTTTGATTTCTCCAAATTGCCTGTCTTAAAATGAGAAACTTCCTTCTCAAAAACCACAAAACCCCATATTTGCTTCCCTGACTCTAAACTGAGCTTAAAAATTGGCATTTACCTTTTAAGTTCATAAATTCAGGATTAATAGATTGTACCTTTCTATGTCCCACTGAACTCAAGAGTTGTGACAACTACCAGAAAACATCTAAGTGAAAGAAGAATGTAGTAAGTGTTGCAACGCAGCATTGAATTCTCAGTTGAAGTAATTGACTTTCCTCAGCCCAGCAGTCAGGCAGGAAGTCATTATTCAGTGTCTAGAAAGCCTTTGACTGATTTAGACCAGCATCAACAGACACCTTGTAGAAACAGAAGTGTGAACAGCAACAGTGAAAAAAGCCAGGTCAGAAGGCTGAGTTCAAGATTTTGTCTTTCACAGCATTTCAGATGAATATGGTTCATCTCCCTGCTGGCTTGACTCAGCAGCCTAGTGGTAGTGTCTCAACATAAAAACAGAAATGATGGCAACATCACCACGTCACCAGACACCTGAAGCTGCCCACATTGACTGGTAATAAATAAGTCCAGGCTACTACCCTTTGGGAGAAGCCAGGGACAGCTCCATTCATATGTCTGCAACAGTAATTCTGCTTTCAGTAAAGCATCACCTCAAAAGTGCATTTATTGCAGGCATATCTCCATTCTGGGACCTCCTTTACAAGGATTTTTCGCAGAAATCCCTGCCCCAGAGTCAGTCTTATTCTCATCCACCTCATCTGTTAAAAAAATAAGGAACTAAATCCCACTGCAAGTCACTTGTGCCAGTAAGGAAAAAGAAGATTCTAGAAGATCTTAACACTTTTGGACTTACATACTGACTGCAAGTATATGCAGATTTGGTTATTTCTTGCCTTGTCACACAGCAGTGAAATGAATGGAAAGTCAAACAAAGAAAGGAGGCTGAATCCAATTCCTTTACTAGTTGTTCAAGCACAGACATGAACACTGGAAATAACATCAATTATTATCTCTCCCAGTTGTGGAAGCAAAGGTTAAATACAAGAAGAAATAATGCTCATTTAGTGCATATGACAGAGCCTCTAAAACTTGCCACGGAAGACAGAGAAAGACTAGCAGTGCAGCACCATCATGGTTCAGAAAACAAAAAAGTTACCTTTCAAAAATCAATATTCTGAATACCTAGAGGTAAAAACTGTAATTTTCAGGCTTTGGTCTTGAAACTACATTCTCACAGCTAAGAGCAGAACCATTCTCTTCTGATTTCTTTAGGAGGATGTAGCACACAAGACATTCTGATCTAGTACTTCTGTTCAAATCCCATTACCTTCCTGCCGAACACGAGTAGTGTTGAAACAGTCAGAAGGGGGAATAAACAAAATGTCTTTGTTTTTACATTTTCATCAACTACACTGATAGAGGAAAAGTCTTTAATTACTGCTGCTCCATGAGATTCTTTTCAGATTAGCAGAGTTTATCCTTAAATGAAGATTCACATGAAAAATGTAAGGAAATAGGTAGTAGCAGAAGACCAATAACTTAAAACTTGTATTTTGGGGTGGGGATTCTTGTGCTTTACCCAAACCTCTTGATTGGCAAGGAAACTGTGCTTCAGGAGGAATAACTGTCTCTGTCTCACGGTAAGTTAAGCTGTCTCAAGGTCAGTTAAAACATTCAATTGCAGCCTACAGGGACTTAAACTCTTTTTTTTTTCTCTCTACTGTTTCCATGTTTGCTGGTTTTCCAGTTGGCAGCTGCAGCCTATAAATAGCTGGAGAGATGATTAGTCTGAAGGATGAGACTAAATGATTCACAAATGAAATAATTACACTGCATCTGTGCAGAGGCTCGGCAATCGAACTCATACTCATTGGGCACAGAAGGGGAAGAACCAAAGATAACATCGAGACCTGTTTAACATCACTGTTCCTAGCATGCTGAAGAAGTCATACATACTCCATGGTGACTGTTTTTAAGTATCTGATCCAAAGCTCATTTTCTTCTAGAAAACTCACAGACATTATTCTGCATTCTCCTACTACCATGTCTTTTTCATGTGTGCTTGTACAAATTCAGCTGCAGGCAGCAACAACACAATTTGGTTTCATTAAGTGAAAAATCCAGTCTCTTCATGCACTACTCATACAGTGTCCTGTCTTTCAAATAATATTGTTGTTGGCCTTGCTTAAATAGCCAAGTCAGAAAAAAATTGGTTTTGCACACTGACTTCTTGTATTGATTTCTCTCTGGTGTTTCATAAAATATGTTCCTTTTCACTGGTTCCCAGGATTACTTCACTGCAGGAAGCAATACTGTGTTGCAAAGCCTTCTCACTGCAGAATGCCTCTACTTGATATTGTCTTTTCAACATCTTTTCTCTTTGCTTCCTGAAACTCCACAAGAAGTTTTAATTTTAACTGCACAACTCTTGAGTTCTACTGGGGGGAGGGGGAGGAAAAAAAGATTATTTTATGAGATCACCTTGTTTGAAAGGCTAGTAAGTGCCAAGTGTGCATTGAAGTGTATTTGTCTGCCTTATAAATAAAGACAGAGAAGCTCTGGTGGTGTGAGATGAGGTGATCAAACTCAATCATTCAGGATTGTCATCAGAGGTTATTAGAATTCCTCTATGCACTATTAAATTCCTCTACCACTTCATGTGGCCTTACCTTGGTGAGTTTTCAGAGGCTTCTAGCACATCTAAATTCAAGATGAAAATCACAAGTCAGCTGCAGCAGAAGTGTGAAGTTGCAACATGTGAAAATTTGTATCTCTGTGATGCTTTCCTTCTCCCATCTATTACCGTTACTAGCAGTAACATAAACAAGCAGTGGATCTACAACAGGAAAAGTATCTGTATATCAGGTTTCTGGACAGATGCTGACACAGTTCTCCACTTTTAAAATATGTGTCAGAAGAATAAAAAAAAAACGATGGCAAACTCCCATAGCATTATGTGCCATCTCATTCTTCAAGACTGTTGGGGAATAGAGGGATGCCTGAGGAAAAGTGGCAATGAGAATAGATTGAGTAGCAGGTGGCAAATGACTTGGATGAGACAAAAAGGCCTTGTACCAATCTTTTGTAATAAAAAGACAGCACTTAGAATAGTCTCAACACCATATGACAGCTGAAATTATGGAAAGAAGTCATCCTAAATATTTTAATCAGATTTGAGACAACACCTCTGCATCATCACTGCTGGCTAATGTTCAGTTCAACATCTGTTTTTTCCTCCTTGGACATGTTCAAGATAGTAGATCTGATCCACTGAAAGGATTAGTGAGACAGTCTGTGTGGATCATGTTCCCAAATGTAAGCCAAGAAATCCCAACAAACTTCACGAACAGCTGAATTTGCTAAGACTGTATTGAGGTACTTAGAAATCCCTCTATAATGAGGAACAAAACGCTCAAGAATCAGGGCTGTGGCTACTTACTGAGCTTTGCTTCCTTTATGGTGTCACTACCATGAATTACTTTTCAGGGCAATCTAGGTATTGCTGAAAATACTACTTAACACATGTGGAGTTGCAGAGCTGCAGAAATGTCAGATGTGGTCATAGAGCTGGAAGAAATTATTACCCACAACATTACTTTTCACTTGGAGTCTATCTGGGCTTGTCAGACAGACCTGACCTCATACAAATATGGGGAAAATACAAACATGGTAGCCACAGACAGAAAAAATCTCAAACAGCATGCTGCTGTGGTATGACACTGAGGCAGCTACAGAGTAGGAAAAAACAAAATCAACCAACCAACCAACCAAAACTAAAACCAGTAGAATGGAGTAAAAAATTCAAAAGCAGACAAGTAGCTGCCTGCTGGTGCAAAGTGTTAACTGACAAAAAGAAGCAGTGTTAATTAACAATTAAGAGTGAGCTCAGTGAAACTTTATGCTATGCACAGAACAATATATATTTGAAAGAAATTGGTGCAAAATTGAAACAGATGCAGCTAACCAATTAGAACAAAAAGGAACAAAGCAAACTGGGTCTGATAAAGCTTGTCTGGGTGTGCAAGACATGAGCTAATGACCCCAAAACATGACACAGGCACACTGAGGAATAGGTGAATGAATAAATGACTTGGTCAGGTGGAAAGGCAGTCTAATATAATGTTATTAAAGCTAGAACCTCTCATGTATGTCTCTAAAATAGGTATTACCATAAAAAAGCAGCAGATAGTAGACCCCAGCTCAGTACCATAAGGCAGTTGTCACATATGTCAGGAAAAAAAGGTAAGTGACGGACTACTGCTCACATATTCTGCTTATATAGCCACACGCATCTTCTTGTAGCCATCGGTTCAGGGAAGTTGTTGAACATGTTGGCAGACATTTCAACAAAATTGGGGATTACTGAATACCATTTAAAGATCACAGCCAGAGCAAGTAAAATGGGACCAAGTGGGGCTGACCTTCAGCAGGCAGATGGGACAGCCCTCACTTCTCTGCAGAGAACATATCACTAAAGATACCTGAGAAAGATGATGTCTCATTCTTACAACATCAGGAAGTACAGCAACTGATTTTAGACCAAAGATTGTATCAAGATGTGTCTTCCCTTGAGTCAAAGTCGTTTCTATTTTCATTTACACAGGAAAGGTTAGTGCTTCCAGCAAAGAGTCATTTGGAGATTCTCCAGTCAAAAGTATCATGTGAGCCATTGATTTGGGATGGTATAGAATAAATCCAAGAGAGAGGAACAAAATGCCTAGAACATAGAACAGAGTCTGGAAAAAAGAACACAAGAAAAATGAAATAAACTAATAGGTTTTTATGTTTCTGAAGCTCTCTGCTTGCTACCAACAGAGTACATGGTGCAAGAGACGAAGGACAGAATAAACTCTTGTAACTAAATGTAGTGCCTCATTGCTGAGATAAAATCTTGGTTCTGTGAAAAAATGTGCAAGTCTTTCAATGCTAATATAATGCATACTAATAGCTTAATAGAACTCTAAAAAATGAAGAAAAAACTTGTTAATTTGTCAATGAAATATCTATCTTTATTATTTTGTTTGTCCATGCTCAGAGTCATCACCAAAATCATATTTACTTACACATGCATCTTTTGGATAGTTCATCTTAGTTAAAGCCTAATCCACAGTTTCCCAAAGTACATGCATACTCAATCACTATGGAATTCTCTCCTGACAAATAGCTGACATACAAAACCAACACATAAAATTAATCTTTAATTTACTGTCTGAGACTACATTGCATATTTACAGAAAATTCTCACATGAAAGGCCACATTATACCACATATCAAGTCATCAGCAGCATAATTTTCAGCTTAAGACTCAACACTGACAGCAGTAACTATAAGTAGTAAAGCACACCCAAGCACTACATTAAGCAAGAAGGCTCAAACTTTGTGAGAAATTTCTTGAGCTAAATTGAAAGTAAACATATGTTAATAATTCACTGTGCATTCATAAGCCACTTTCAAGAACTGGCTGGAAAATGTTGAATCCCAAATATCAGCACAATTCAGTAGCCCACATTTTATCTCGATTGAAAAGAAATACATTCAGTGCTAAACGTCAATGTGAAGTTTTGCCTATTGCAGTGCCTATGACAGGTTCATGTAAACATTCAGGCTAATGGTCCTTGACTAGCAAATAAGGCTTTTAAGTTTACTAAGAAATTCTGCAGCCTAGATTTTCACTGGATCAAAAAAAAAAAAAAAAAGGAGAAAAAAGGTATTTTGCTAAAGTCTGAAGCTTACAATGAATAGCAACATCTAGGGACATTCATCTACTGAAAAACATAGCATTATTTCAGAGTCTTGAAAGCAGATCAATTCATTTTCATACCTTCTTCCATTAGAGCACACAATACCAACAGGCAGCGTTCTGACTAAAGTTTTCACGGATAACCATTTTCACTTCCTGAAAAAACAAAATGTGCCAGACATATTCTGACTCCCATTCAACTCATAAAATGAGTGTGCAGTCTGGGGCACCAGGGCACACAAGCTTGGGGATTATGAAGTCCATCACCTGTGCAAGATGTTAGTGTGCAATACCGAGTAGTCAATGTACCTTCTCTGCCTGCAGGCTTTTTCTGCCTGCAGGGACTTCAGATCCATTATTTAAAGTGAGATGCATGTTGCACAAACCACACAATGATAAAATAAAAATTACAGGATTTATGGCATGTTCAAAGAACTGCAGAATAGTTGAGGTTGGCAAGGTCCCGTGATAAATCCAGCCACTCTGCTCAAGTGGATTTAGCTACAGCAGGTGACCCAGAGCAGCATTCAGTAAGGTTTTTAGTATCTCCAAGGATGGGGACTCCACAACTTCTCTGGACAACCTGTTATAGTCTTAGACCAGCCTCACAGTATGAAAGTTTTTCTTACATTTAAAAGATATTTCCAGTATTTCTGTTTGTGCCCACTGCATCTTGTCTTGTTACTGGACACCACTGAGAAAAGCCTGCTCAGTCTTCTTCCCTTCCTTCTGTCAAGAGTGAGTACACATGCAAACTCATCGGCAACTTCAGAACGAATTTTAAAGTATATACACCAACATGTCTGCTTCAAGAGGCAGATTAAGTACAAAGGTCTGCAAACAACACTGCCAGCATGAGAATTCAAACTCATGGAGTAATATATCTATATCACACAAAACCAACATAAATAGTAACAAGCCCTGGATTTTTTGTAGCCTTTCACCATAGGTTTGTTGGTTGATTTGGTTTTTTTATTTTGCTAACAAACAGGACAAATGGCAAGGCATAACAGAAACACACAGAAGCTTTAGGGCTTAATTGGCTTCTATATTTGGGTCAGTAAATGCTCTTGCTATAAAGCCAGTGAGGGATTCTTGCAACCTATTCGTGTTTCTCACCAGCACAACAGCAGCTAAAAAGCTAGGCCACCATGGCTACCGTCATTGGATCAGCAAACTTCTTTTCACAGCTGTAAATATTTGTAGTGGAGCCAATTACAGGCAGCACGCTTTTGTCAGTATTGCCTAGGAAACATCTTCCTCCAAAGAAGCCCTCACCTCTCCTTATCCTGCTGGCATTTATTGAGCAATAGTGTCAGCTCTGGTGGCTAATGTTGCCTCCTACACACATGGCATTAGAAGCTCTGTTTGCAGTAGGTGATAGGCCAACTCTAACAAGGAGCAAACCTGCTTCCAGAGCCATTAAGACCATGGATTCTTGTTTTTCAGCTCTTTCATGGGCCTATAAACTAGCAAGGAGGCAGCTGTGAAACATCCCAGGCAGTGAGATTCATTTTAAGGCAACTGAAAGATTTCAATCCTTTTATATTGTTACTTGTATGCAAAATCTCTTTTCTGAGCAAATACTTTTCAAGGGCAATTAGGGACTGATGCATCTGCTCACTGATTATTTCCATAACCAAACCAGCCACGTGTATAGAAGTCAGATTAAATGTTGGTTCCTTTCAATCAGTGTAAAAGTGAATATAAATTCAAACCTGGAAAACATTCAGATAACAATTACTTTACATGCTTTTGTGCAAGGTATCCCAAAACAGAAGACACCTATATGCAACGTACTTCATATAGAGATTTTTCAACATACAAGGGTCTGTGTGTCCTGTCAGATTTATACAGTCTTTACCATGTGTAAACATCCTCAACTTGCAGTTGTGAAGCACTTCACTGGTGTTCAGGACAAATCTATTTCATGTTAAGAAAAAGTAAAGGCGTAGCACATGGGGTAAGTCAGATGGTAATCCCAAAACTGATTGCGTAGTTATATGACATGCAGATGATGGCCAAGTTGAAAAACTTGCCATTAACTACTCACATCTCTTCTCTGATTTTTTAGAAGTTTTCCAGTTCATTCAGAAGATCTATACTAAAGTCTTTCATGGCAAGCCACTTTAATATGGAATATGGCTATAAGCATGTGCATTCATATTCAACAGCTATCTATGTGCTTTATTTTGGTTCTCAGTATTTTTTTTTTTCCTACTTTAAAGAAAATATCATTCATACAAGCTGCCATCAGATCAGAGAAACAGGACTGCAGTTCCACAGATGAATCACATTGTGTTGGGTGCATTATAAGAATTTATGCACCAGTTTGATGCCAGTGCCAGCAAGAACTGCAGAGCCTGGAGAGGGATTGCAGGTCAGCAGGAAAGCACCTGATCACCAGCACAAAGGAATTCCTGCCACTCCAGCCAGTAAATAAGCTTAATTGGTCCAAACTTAAATGCCTTTATGAAAACACACAGCATGGGAAACAAACAAGTGGAATTTGAAATGTGCACGTGCCTGCAAGTTACAGGTAGCCTGGAAGGAAAGCAGGGAAATTGCCCAAGCAGCCAGGGATCAGGTTAGGAAAGCTGAAGCCATGACAGAATTAAAGGTAGCGAGGGGCTTCAAGACCAACAAGAAAAGCTTCTATAGGTGCATTAGTAATAAAAGGAGGACTGAGAAAAATGTGGGCCCTCTGTGGAAGGAAATGGGAGACCTGGCTACTCAGGATATGAAGCTGCTCAGCAGACACTGAAACGGGTAACTCCTGTATGGCATGAAAGAAAGTGAAAGGAAAAATTGAGGTTAAACCCTCAACTTATTAAAACAGCCCTAAACCACTTCATGCTTTACAGTGAAGAGAGACAAATGGAGGGAAATTGTCAGATGGTCTATTTCTTCTGCAAAATTTTTGGAAGTTGGTAAGTGTCTCTTCCTGTTCTTTCCTCCTGATGTACTGTAAAACTTCAGTTTCCTAGTTAGCAACCACAACAGCAGTAGAAATGCTGAACTAGGAATGTCAGAGAGTGAAGGAACAGGAGTCACTGACACCCTGCTAACATACATGAGTGTGTCTAATTTCACAGAGGAGCAATGTACTTCTTTACCATGATTCGGGGTCTGCCCTGACTTGTTTACCATGAGCCTGTATCTGCCCTAATAAATACATGTCCCATTCCACTCTGTGGGTGTTGGGGGAGGTGATCTTTTGCCATATTCTACGCGGTTGAAGAGAGAAGTCACATGCTTTCCAGAGGCTGGAAAATGAAACCACAATTAATTTTATTGTAAGCTTTCCTAAAACTGCCAGCAGGAACAAAAATCTTGGCAGGTTCTTATTCATATAAGAAGCACAAAGTAGAAAAAGAGAAGGGAAAGAAAGAAGGAAAACAAATGAGCTCACCACACCATGGATCCGGTGATGTCTTCTCTGTCAGCTAATAGAAAACCTTTCAGTCGTAGTCCTTGTGATGCTTACAAACAGCAACTCCACTGAAACCCAGGATAAAGAAATTCACCACACAGCTAGTGAATGGCTGTCTTTTTATAGGGTCAGGGTGTCCTGGACCCCTCCCACAGGTGCGACTCCTCCACAGGGGTATCCGGTAAACCCCAGACCCAGTTCACGTTGTGCCCTGGCAGGCACAGCTGTATCTGTGTCGCTGTCTCCAGGCAGTTTGTTGCCGGGGCAATTAATCTTCATGGCCTCGGGGCAGACAACACAGGAAAGCATCCCCCATCTTGGTGGAGCAGGATCACTGCTCTGACTTCGGCTTTTTGGCCAAGAGACAGCAAGCTACCTTTCTATTCCTTCTATCTTTTGAGTTGTTTTGAGACAAATGCAAGAAGGGCTCTTAACCATCACAACCATCAGTCAAGACAACATCATTGCTCAGGCATTCCAGGATGGAAACACAGAATCATAGAATGATTCGGGTTGGAAGAGACCTTAAGGATCATCTAGTTCCAACTCCCCTACCATGGGCAGGGACACCCTCCACTACACGAGGTTGCTCATCAAAGACATTGACTCACCTTCACTATGAGGGTGGTGAGATACTGGAACAGGGTGCCAGGGGAAGTTATGGCTTGTACAGTTATGACCCATTTGAGAACCACCGCAAGTTTCTCTCAGACTATCCAGGCAGCAGTAACTTAAGCAAAACAAAGGGAAGGAATTGAATGGTTTATTTCCATAACCAAGAGAGCCACATGTATAGAAGCCACAGATAAAGCACTAGTTCTTTTGCAAATACCACCGCAAAAGCTGGAAGAAGATTGCATTTCATTCTATTGGTCCACTTAATTGCAGCCTCTGCTAGGCCAGAGACTTTGTGCTAATGATCTGAAAGTCCAGCATTCCAGAGATGAATCTGCATGCAGATGTGACAAAAGGTGAAAGAATTCTAAATATTCACTTAATGTTTCTCTCGCACACATAGAATCATCAAAACTAAAAGACAAAACACAGTATCACTGTTCAGTGAGTACAGGATATTTAATTTGCTTCTTTCAAAGGTAATTATTTTTTAATCAGGTATTCCACAGTTCCTATCATCCCATCTTCAACACCTCTAACTTACACACCAGAAAAAACCTATCAATCTTTCATTGTTACGCTTTGTAGGTTGAACTGGTAATACATGGATGTTGCAGCTTCTACATCATCCAATATTGTCTTACTGTAGAAAGTACCTGTCTGTCCTTTACAAACTCAGACTTTTCAGAGAATGAGGACCCAGCCTGTTGATCACAGCAGGATCCAGGTGGACCTGGGGAAAATGCTGTAATAGATATGAACTCAACCGTAACACGAACAAACCACTGAGATGTTATCACTGCAGAACTGAAGCCATGGGGGATGTAAAGGTCTCACTAGCAGTGTAAAGATGGATGAAAGTAGAGAAAGAATAGATGAATTAAGAAAGAGCTAGAAGTTTGCATAGAACAAGTTTAAAATCTTGATATTACGTGATGTTCCAGGTAGCTCCTACCACCTACAGGAGATTTGGGCAAGTGCACAGGTCACACTACACCACTGCAAAGTATCTCTGGCTGTCTTTCTAGGTCATGCTCAGTACCAGCTCTCTGTGCCCAACCTCTCCTAAATGCCGCTTAGCCAATTTTATTTCTATTGCATATAAAATGGGGTTTATTTCATATTTGAATCTGCTTAACAGTCATGCTTCTGTAATAATGCAAGTTCTAATGCTTCCTATGTGTTTGATTGTTGGGGGGTTTTTTTTGGTACTTTTTGGAGAAGCAGGGCTGAATGGGGTGAGGGATAAAGGAAGGCCATCATGAGGTGGGAATTACTCTGATAATTTTATTGCTAAGCACAGCACAGGGTATCTGTGAATCTTGACTTTTCTTGACAAGCACAGGTTGACAAGAGCAGCACAGCTTGTACCTTAAGCAAAACCCATCCTGTTTCCATAGTGATCCTTCGCACCTAGCCCAGGCCTGCATCTTCCTAAAGCTGCATGCAATGACAGATGCTACCAGCTCAGGAATCACGTGTTTTTCCAAGTAAACTCACTGTTACCTTTTACTTCATCTACAGAGACTGTGTGTTTATATCCAAATCATAAACACACCACTGAACTATGCTGTCACCAGCAATACATACTTCATTTTCTTCCTCCATCCTCTTCTTTCCTCCTCCTTTTGACCTTTTCACCTCAACCTAATCAAGGGTGAGCAGAACATTCCCATTTGTTGGTTACTTCCATGATGAGCCTGCCATTTCTTCCTGCAAATCACACCCATGAATGCATTACAAGAGGAAAACCCAGTCCCTCTCAGATAATGACACCAACCTTCCTAGGTATTTTATGTAAAATGAACCTCTTAATTTCCTGTGCATTACTGAGAAGGACAGAAGAGAAGAGAGAGAAAGGTATGGTGCATACTGTAACAGCAGCGCCCTTTGGAAACTGCATTCCACCTACCTCTGTGACTGGCAGGTCTGTCATTAGACTGGGAGTTTGTGACACAACAAATTCTCTCCAAGTCCATTCTCATGTATTTCAAAGCTAAAAGCTCCATTTCCAAACCTGTGGTTCCCTCATCTTCAAGAACCTCTCTGCTACATTTGGTCCATTTACAGACTTCCACTTTCTTAAAGCAATAAGCAGAAATGTCATAGATGCTTTTACAAGCATTTTTCCCTTGTAATTTTGAAATCTGAGTTTCATTTTTCAAAGCCTTAGAAAAAATCTTAGCACTGAGTAAAATCAAAGGATCCACCTCGTGCAAAGGAACAGACTAGTTCTTAATGGGCCCCCTCAAGCTTTCAAAATATTGAATACCAAGAGCAACCTTTGAATCTGTGCCTCAGAATTTGGCTAACAATTTAATCTTAAGCTTTTGAGGACTGGTTAGTGTATTGAATCTTGAATGTACATCAGGTCTATTCTTTATGGAACCAAGAGGCAGCAGAACAAGAGCATCTCTACTATCTTGAAGGGAAATGAACAGACTAGACAAACATTTTTTGTGATATACTGCTCCGGTTTGAACTATATTCAGTTCTGGGTAAATAAGAACTGTAAGAGTAAAGGCCATTCTAAACTATTCAAACAACTTGTGGATATGGGGTGCTTGATCTTATCTCATTCAGCACAAGAAAGTACAAGCTAAAAGCAATAGCACCCTTTCAAAGTAACTTTTTCCATCAGTGATCTCCCACAGGTAGTTTCTGAAAGATCACATTTAAATAGTGGGGTAATACGCACTCTTTCCACTACACATGGTCACCAAATTCTTATTACCAAAGGCTTTATCTATCCATACCAATGTGGCTATAATATCATGGTTCTGCAAAAAGGTAGTAAATACTGGTACAAAATTTATCTCCCAAATTCTCCCTGTCATCCAACAAATTTATTCTCCAAGGTACGCTTTTATTCTCTCCTATAAGCCTTTCACAGAGCTGGAATATACAGATAAGTGCACAATTCACTTACTTACAATTTAGGCACAGCGCAGTTATAAGTGGAACCTGTTCTCCTCCATGAATGAAGTAGTGGCTTCTCTGGACTCTGTAAAATTGTTTCAGAGGCCACTTACGAGAACAACGGGCCCCCTCTCTTCATGTCACTCAGGTGTTACTGAAACCAAGTTATAAGCTGCTGTTGTACTCTCAGCTTTGCTAGGAAGGTAGTTTGGTTTGTATACTGATTTGCAGCCTTCAACCAAGGGAGTTCACATCTCTGTGGATAAGAAATATCAGCTTCCGCATGGTGATAGAGCAGGTCCAAGAACTGCTACACTTGCCTGGATCTATTCTTCTTAGTAAAGTAACCAGCAAAAGAAAAAATTTTATTTTTCTGAGATACTGTAGATGCATAAATACATACATTTATACATTGGGGAACATGGTTGCAGATCTATAAAAGGCATATCTCCTTCATGTAATCCTCTTCTTAGTTTCTTAGAAAGCCTCAAGGACAACCTTGCAGACAGCCAGAAGTCATCTCCTGCAAAATTACAGTGCAGATTTTCTTTCAGTACTTTTACTTTTATCAGATCCATTTGAAACTTTCCAATATGCTGTAATGGCTTTCATGGTTCATTGCTCAATCCAGTTGTACAGCACACTAAATCCAATATTAAAAACTCTCAGCACTTACTAAAAAAGTTTCACTTGCTCTCCCTGCTATGTCTGGCAGCTTTTTTAGATTACTAATTACTAATAATTCTAGGCAGTAGTATAAAGAACCTCACACACACATGCAAATAGTGAAAACAGCATGTTTTTACTCTGTGCTCAGTTTTCAGACTGTGTACCCTTCCTTTCCACTGTGAATTCAAGGCACTTGAAGTTTACTGACCCTGTTAGCACAATTCTGTTGGGAGGCACACTTTAAAACTGCAAATATCTAACTGCATTTATGATCCAATAGCCCACTGGTGTTCAGAAAAACTGAATTGCCTTTGGGAAAAATCTAACCTTGTTGTTGCATACTGGCAAAGTAAAAATCTTGCTGGTTAAGCTTAGGACAGGCTCTATCATCCTTCTGTAACAAGGAAAGTTACGAGGCTGTCAGTTGGGAAATTGGAAGAAAAATACCCTGGTGAGGAGGGAAAGCTGAATGACAATTAAACAAGAGCTGAACAAGCATAGTCCAGGATAAGAATAGTGAAAAATGACCATGAAGTCAAATGGAAGGAAAATAGGAAAGATTTAACTTGAGTTGTAGAAAGAAGTGGAATAAACATTGCAAAGAGGCTCATTTAGACCCTGCCAAAAAAAAAAAAGGGAACTCTTACACTGAGAACTGCATGTCAGTGGGGTTTGGACTTTGCAAAGACGGTTCAATGATATACATCTGAGATGATTCTTGCTGGATACAAACCTCTGAAACAAGCAAGTGTTGCAGATGCTGCTGCAAGATTTTCCTCTGCATATGCTGGCTGAAGCTGCCAGCTCAAGGGGATGTTTGTGAGATGAAGCTTTCTTTTCTGTCCTCACTTCAGGGATGAAGGAAGACACTCTGAAATTCTTTGGGGCACAGAAATGGCCATTTTCAGAGTTAGAATTAGCATAACTGCCCACCTTGGTCTCACTGATCTAATTCTTCCTCATTCTTTCTTTCATGTTGTATCCCACATACCTGCAGGCTTGCTCAAAACACCCAGTCACAGGATACCACAGAAGTAATCTGCTCTCCACCAAGGCTGATCTAGAAGAATGATGTTTATAATGTCATGGCTACAACGTTGATGCACTTGTTCAATGAGCCAAAAGAAGAAAATGGAAGAAGAGAAAGATTATCTGCAAAAGCTGATTTCTGAAAGAAAAGAAAAATCAAATTGAACCACTCTGGAACCTCAAAATACTAATGTCAAGTGGAAAGTGCATGTTCAGAGACAGCTTTGACTCCCAGGGCTGCATTTCTGCCTTTGAAGTACTTTTGGACTGATAATGAAACTGCTTTCAGCAGGAAAAAGGAAAAAAAACCAGGCTGTCAGCAGGAGAAAGGAAAAAAAAAAACCTAGTTTCTCAAAGAAATTAAAAAGCTTCCTACTATCAAGCTGGTAACCAGAGCCAGTGGCAAGCTGAATGTAAGGCAGAATGAAAATCTGTTTTCTTTGTGACAGGCTCCTTGGTGATACATCAAAGGCAAGAGATGACACAGTTTCCTTTCCAAGATCATACGCATCTCTCCAGCAATATCCGCTCTTGAGAAGGCACATCAGTGCCTACATCCTGAAAAATATTGGAGAATGTGCTGGTTTTGGTTGACATAAAGTTAATTTTCTCCATAGTAGCTATGATGGGGCTGTGCTTTGGATTTGTATTGGAAGCAGTGTTGATAACACAGAGATGTTTTCGTTACTGCTGAGCAGTGCTTACAGAGTCAAGGCCTTTTCTGTTCCTCACCCCACTCCACAAGTGAGTGAGCAGGCTGGGGGTGCACAAGGAGCTGTGAGGGGACACAGCCAGGAGAGCTGACCCCAACTGACCCAAGGGATATCCCATACCATATGGTGTCATGTTCAGAAATATAACTAGGGGGAAGGCTGGCCAGAGGACTGATGTTGAGGGACTGACTGAACTAGGGGGGAGCAATGTTTCTAGTTTCCATCACATGTCTTTTTTTGGTTTTATTTCCCTTTGTTATTTTTCTTTTCATTACAATTATTGTATTATTATTATTGTTGTTGTTTTTATTATTGTTATTGCTATTATTATTATTTTCTCTCAGTTGTTAAACTGTTCTTAACTCACAAGTTTTCTCACTTTTACCCTTCCAGTTCTCTTTCCCCCATCCTGCTGGAGGGGAAAGTGAATAAGCAGTGGTGTGGTGCTTCATTGCTGGCTGGGGTTAAGCCATGATAAAGAATCAGGGGGAACACCTTCTATCAAACACCCTGCACCTGGCCTGTGCAAATTCTGACCCTTTATGTCACATGCATGAGCTGATCCCTGCCAGGATAGCAAGCTACCTCTGAGAAGGCATTTGTTCCCAGTAAAAGCAGTTTGATGTTCCCTGAGGAGCAGTTCACTGTGTGAGATAGTATGGTGCGACAGAAACTGGCTGAGGAGTCCTGGGGGAATGGAAAGTTCTTTGTGTAGCCTACAGCAAAGCTGTAGAAGTTAAGGTTGTCACATAAAATGAGCTTCTACAGGGACCTTCACTTTATTCCAGCAATGGGATGGAGAACCATTTCTCACAAAGTCAGCACAGCCTGCTATGAAACCCTCAGGATGCCCCTCTCAGATCCTGCGAGAACTAGGGGAAGACTTTGGCCAGGCGCCAATGGTCTGAGCAGCTGGAGATCAGAGCAGATCCTGGAGCACTGCATGGTAAGATGAAAGGAGACAGAACAGTGAAAGGTAACATCTGGGACAGGGGCACAGACCTGCAATCATAAAATGCACAAAGAAGCAGAAGCATGGAGCAGCAGAGAAAACATTATGGGATTTTTTTTTTCCCTTTTTTTTCCTTTTGTCTTCACTGGAGGAGGGTTTGGATGTAGCATAGGGTGGCTTTAGTCTCTGTGAGCCACTTCCTGACCCAGATCAGCTGAGCACAGAGGTTACTCAGTCAGAAAGAGGGTAGGATAAAAGTAAGAGGCACAGATGATTTCACCGTGCTCTGACTGCTGAGACTTTTTTCTATTTTGGCTTGTAAAAGAAAAGAAGTGAAAGACTGAAGATAAATATGGCAGCACCTGGAAAAAGAGCATCTGACATAGCAGAAGAAAACAACAGCTCCAACCTCTTACTTTTTCCACAAACACGGTAAACATCTTTTCATTTAAAAAAAAATAAGAAAACACTCTTTCTTTTGCACCTTTTTGAAGAATAGGATGTCAGCACCTGAAAATCACTCCCTAGGCTTCCTCACTGCCATGAATGTCAGTTAATCTACATTTAACTCAGTGTCTCAGTTTTTTATTCATCACAACACAATAATGAGGTAACAATTTTTTTAAATGATAGGTACACTGTCTATGGAAAGTGCCTGCATTGTAATTTTTTCTGCTTATTAGCTGTCCTCTGTAGCAGAGTAAAATTAAAAGTAAATAAATAAAACCCCTTTTTTACTTTCTTCTTCTGATTCTCATTGAATTTACTTTCACCAGGGCTTTGATCATCAGGTCGGTGATACTACAGAATTGCAGCGCAGGCTTGCAGCTACAAACACCAGGCGTTCGTTGTGGAGACTAGCTGCTAAGCATTTCAGCTTCTGAAAAATGCCTCCTCTGGAAGGTGAAATAGCTGAACGAGGACACCTGGAGATATCATGCTGAGTGTTGGTCTCTTGGTAGAGGATGGCACATTAATACTTGTGAATAACCTGCACTCTTCTGTTAATACCTGTGGGTACTGTTTCTCTTTGTTTAATTTCCCTCTCAGTTCTGCGAGAGTGCTGTCAGACATTTGCATATCTGACTATGCACACTGCTAAGGAGATTCAGGAAACTCTTCACAATTCTATTTGCCCTATTAATTGGTGCATGCTGCTCAGGAGATCCAGGAAACTCTCCATAATTCTGTGCAACAAACTCTTGAAGTATTATGAGTAGCATATTTCAGTTAAAGGCATCAGATAATAGTAGACGAGATGAATGCTGAGAAGGAGGAAAGAAAACATAATATACTTTAAATATAACATTTATTGCATACTTTACTGATTTACCTTTGGCCTAATGAATTCAGACCTGAACTCAATGTTCAAAGTTACAAGAACAAGAGCAATTTTTTTTAAAGTAAATAAAGTCATTAAGACAAATTATTACTGGTTATGGCAGCATACAGCAGGCGATAATCTAAATTGGTCTGTGCAATATTACTTAATTTTCATAGAATCTCTCAAAAACATATAGCTAACCCTGACCCATTTAAAGTGGGCTAACAAATCTGATTCCACCAACTAATTAAAATTATTTTGGTACTTCTGTTGCTAACTGAGATGTCTTAATGGCTATTTTATAAACAAACCAGTTTTCTGTGTGAAAGTTTCCTTGTTTCCATGATCTGTTATTTACTTCACTGCAGGAGATGTGATCATGTTAGGATAGCCTGGCAAGTGGGAAAAAGCTGATGCTGCTTAAGCATTAAAAGGAAGTGACAGTTATATACAGCAATAACCAAACATCATAAAGACATACAATGTGTTTTATTGTGTGCTTGGATGGAAAAGATTTTGTAGGTGGACAACAGTTTCATTCACTGCAGGGCAGAAAGTGAAAATGTCACTGTAAATTATTATTTAAATGACAGCTGTAGTTAAGTCGTGTATTAGAAGGTGTGAAAAATACAGGAAGCAATATTCACACCAGATTTGTGAGTAATATAAAACAAATGCCAGCGCAGTAATATGCAACATTTGTAGCATCAGGTGTCCAGCAGCATACATCTTCAAAGGTGCTGAACATCGTATGAATATGTACAGCAGTAAAGAAGAGGTACCTTTACAAGTAGTCCAAGAACTGAAGAGTGATTTCTTTCATTTCTTTCATTGTCACTGCCCTGAATAAACAGTGGGACTGTACCTAATGAGGAAAGGGCAGAGAACTCACTGAAGTCTTTGACTTGCAGATCTCCTAGCAGAATACCAAGGAAAGCCAGAGCATTCTCAGAGTCAGAAAAGTTTAAAGTTCTTTGATTCAGGATAATGTGCCCCAAAGCAATTATTAAGCCAAAGCCCTCTTCAAGCTTCAGAAATGCAGTCAACTGTGGCATGAAATGTCATGCCTTGCACTAGTGCCCCCCCAGCTTCCTTCTGAAAGCTGAGGTCACCACCTTGGTCATGACTTGATTCTCAAAGGCTCTTCATTATGAGAAGATGATCTTTGATGTCTAAGTACCATTGTGAAGAATGCCTTTTTTATTGTCAACATGTTTATTTTCTATAAAGTCTTAAAGCTCCAAAACATTTCTTAACCATGTATATGGAAATGTACATGAGTGAAGTAATAAAAAAATTTAAATGGTGCAGAGCTGTACATAAATACAAATTAGTAAACAGTAGTGATGCGCAGAATCTTTTACTATTCCTATACCCCCTTGAGGACTACTTTCTAGCCAAGTGGAGCAATGCAGCTTAGTTCCATGGCATTAAACTAATTTCTGGGGAACTAGGTGGTTGTATGTGTAATCTGCCCTTTGGGAATAGTCTTTGCATGGTTAGCACCAAATTTTGCCTAGTCATTGTAAGGAGGAGAGCTAGTCAGCATAGACAATATCATGCCAGGGCTCATGCTAAAAATTTAATAGCTGGAGTAGTGCCCACATTGCCTGTTTCCTGCCACTGTTTAGTTTTGATAACGCACATGTAGCCCTGGAGGACAAGTAACAAATAGGAAAACATTTTCTTTTCCAGGGTTGACTTCCTGTCCAATGATAACAGGAGAACTGCTGTCTTCCGTGACTGCTGTCTTCCGTGACTACTCTCCACTAACTGCCTGGCTGTATAAAGCAGTTTTATGCATGTTTTTCAGATATAAAACATTGCAGCTTATGGTCCTACTAGAGTAAGGGAAAACAGCTCAAATAGCTTGCAGATTATTCTGTCTGATTTTCATGGCATAATTTGCTTTGCAATCAAAAGAAAATAGACTGAGACTGACTGCGGAACTTTATTTTTTGTAAGACCTTTATGGTTTTGGGGGGAAAAGCAGTTGAGGCAGTAATGTGAATATGCATGCAAATTTCTGCATCAGGCTGGTAGGACAGCAAAAAATGGCAACATGCCATTGAAAAGACTTTTATCCAATATGCTGGTTAATACAGCAAGTCAGACACCAGGGGAAAGTGTGTGGCTCGTGTCAGCTAAGTTTTTCTGTAAATTAGTTCCAATAACATCTTTTGTAGCCTAAGTCCATAGGGTAGAACAGCTTTGTACAAAGCTGGAAGGAGCTTTATTAATTATTGCTATGCTCCTGTATTGCTGGCATAGACACATGGAGGAAGACCTTTTGCTGACAGCTCTTTGCCTTGGAGCAGTATCTCTATTGCTGGAAATTCCAGATTGGAGAGAGAAACTCCTCAAAATTTCTGGCAGTGAATTTGTGGTGGAAGAACATTGGTTCCTATGAATAAAGTGCACAAGGCTGAAGAGAATTAGCTACTTTCATTTTTGTACTCCTCCAGATTAAAGTCCCTGGGAAACAACTGTTAGCCCAGGTGCCAACAGAGAGATCTGCTTGCATGCATGAGGCAAGTGATGTCTTCTTTTTTCTTTTTCTGTTTGATTGGTTGATTGCTGGGTTTGTTTTTTTCTGTTTGTTTATTTGCTTCTTTCCCACCAAATTGGGAAGACATGGTGTGGTTGGACTTCCAGGTAGCTGTAAAAGTGACCAGATCAACAAGCTGAAAAGGCAGCTGTCAGTAGTTCATAGTCAGACTGGTTATTGGTTACAAGTAGTGCTCATCAGGGGTGACACATGTCTCACAGAAGTCAAATTGCAAATAAACAGCCCCCAGCATACTTAGAGCTTTGGAAATTACCAGGTTTTAACAAACCATGACTCTAAGGAGGGTTTAGCTCTCCTGAAAAACAGCAGAATAAAAAGATCTGCTTCTGTGAAAAGAGAGCGGGAGGGGTGTAGCACAGGAATCAAGCATTAAACCATTGAGTACTTTGACAATCAGAGTTTTAGAACACATTTGGCCTGTGTATTGCAGCCCAACAAGCAGCTAGTCAGTGTCTTGCCAAAGCGCACTTTGAAAGTAGACCCAAGAGACTAAAGCTAGCAAGCAAAACAAATACTTTTTACCAATTTTATTTTGTTTGGTTAAACTGAAAGGGAGAGATTGAACAAACACGTTCATACTTTCTCAGAAGTACCATCTGTCTTTGATGGGGAAAGAAAAATACCTACGGAGAGTAACTTACTAGTTCCCTTAGTGAGTGTGCCAAATGAGACTACAGGGTTTCTTAAGTCAGATACAGGTAGTAATAGCAATAGAAACAGTGGCTGTTACTTTTGTTTCAGATGAGCACAGTGATATGTGATGATGTCCAGCTCAGAGCCACCACAGAGTGGAAATGGACAAATCACTGTCCTGGCTCTTCTCTCCTGTCTTCTCTCCTGGCTCTGCAGAGCTATCTCACCAGTAAAGCCCCACTGGCAATCACGTAAATTATCAGATAGGAAACTTCTGTCTGTGGTTGGTTGTTGCTGCTTGTTTTCCATCAGGTAGCTTCTCCATTCTTGATATGACATCATGGCTTTGGTATTACCTGCAGCTGTTTAAGTTATGAGACATCTTAGGGAAAGATGGGACTGTGTCATTGCTGTAAATGAACTCTTATTCCATGATCAATATAAGCCACCTCCGTGTTAGGCTGATTTAGTACAAGACTCCCCACAAACCAATTATCACAGGAAAAGTAGGCAACTCTGCACATGAATATCTGCTGCCTTGCATTCAGAAAGAGCATTAGATCTACACAGAGAGATGGACAACATCATTTCCAAGCAAATACTACAACACAAGAAAAAAATAAGACCTAGATGCAGACATCTGTTAACAATTAAAGCTGAAAGATGCATTTATGTATTGCACAAAACATAATCAAGATTCAATCTGCTAGGTTTTGTTCTCAAAGTTGTTAAGAATTCAAAGTGCGTTTTCATGTACATGATCATGTTACTTAAAAAACATCTGTCTTTCAGCCATTTGTACTAAAATTGACATATTTCACATCAGATAAATTCTGCTACTGTTGTTACCCTTTAAGGATGTAAAAAGGTCAACTGAGTAAACTGACATTTTGAAATACTGGCAACTCATTAGACTACTCATTAGACTATTCCTACTTTCTCTTCATTGACTTCTCAACACCAGAAGCTCTCTAGAATCTCTCTTTTGCTAACGCAAGAAGAGTTTTTGAAAAAGGCCAGAAGAAATACCAATAAAACTCACTTCACTTTTAGGAATTTTAGTCTGAAAGATCTAGTTATATTAAAACAGGTTGAGAATCCTTTTGTTACACTAACTTATCAGAATGCGTATGAGGAGTAGGAGGTAGAAAAAATAAGTGAAATTATATTTTCTAGGTTATGCAAGCAAGCAACCTGCAGCTGAAATAAAAAGAAAAGAAAAATCAAGATCATATTTTGTGCTTTTAATATGCCTGGAAAACAAGCAGCAATTTTAATAAATCTTAGGAATAATGAAGGAACAATAAAAATTGTAAAACAAAACAAAATTTTTCAATGGGGTAATTGCTCAGTCTTACGCTTATTATTTCTTAAAATGCTTAAAATATCTGTAGGCAGCACTCTATCCTTACTGAAGAAGCAAAGGGAATGAGTCTAATAACTAAAACTGTCCTGTAATTTCATAAGTTTAACTGAAGAATCAGGAATAATTACAGCATCAGGTATCATAACCTCTAGCACATATGTGTATTTTTCCATATGCATAAAGAGAACTGTGAATATGTCACATATGAAAATATCTGAATTGCTTGATCTTCCCCGTGAGATAAGTCTGTCACTGAATTTCACAGTGATAAAAGAAATACAGATTTTAGAAGTGATAAAATGAGTGGTAGAGCTTGAGGGCTCTATCTCCATTGTAAATTATGTCACCTCTGTAGATAAGCAGTGGATGGTGTCACTGTTGAATGTTCCTGGTCAAGACTCACAGAAGAGTTTGCACATATGAGCCCACTCCAGCTGCTTAAACTTCTTTAGCTTCAGTGAAATGCTGCTTAGAGGCTCCATGTCTGCTTTACTCTTGCTTATGGTCTGTAAAGGCTGTGGGGAAACTTCCCATGAGAACTTCCCTGAAATACTTTCCATGTGTTGGGAGAAGGAATCTCTGATCAGCCTCCATGAATATGTCAGCTTGCTGTTCTTACAACAGGTCAGTTGCCTAAGGTAAAGAAACTGTGCACTGGAGGGCTCACTCTAAAAGCATGGCATCCCAGTGGCAAAGAGGTGAGAAATCATAGGGGCTATGCAGCAGTGAACGTTGTCTTGATGGCTCCACTGAAAGTTGTCTCTACAGGTAAAAATGTGAAAGTGCATCAGTACTTCAGGGGAAGGCAAGTCCATACCCAGGAGTCCTCCTTGAATATCCCATATTGGCCTGAGTGTT
This sequence comes from Psittacus erithacus, assembly GCA_009867235.2. Lineage (NCBI taxonomy): Eukaryota > Metazoa > Chordata > Aves > Psittaciformes > Psittacidae > Psittacus > Psittacus erithacus. The sequence goes on along the minus strand of WYDI02012928.1, from coordinate 46,553 downwards.
CTGGTGCAAAATCTAATGCTCATGGATGTTGCTGATACTTCAGTGATGACTGAAATTGTGTGATGCTGAAAAGATACTTGTTAATTCAAAAACACCTGAAAAGCTAAGTGAAATACTGTTGTTTGCCCAATTAGACTCAGAGACCTTCTTGAATCTTTCTTTGTATTTGCTTTCACTTGATCTAGCCTTCCAGTATCTGAAGGGGGCCTAAAGGGATGCTGGAGATGGACTCTTCATCAGGGACTGTAGCAATAGGACAAAGAGAAATGGGTTTAAACTTACCAGAAGTTCAGGTTAGATGTAACGAAGAAGTTCTCTCCTGTGAGGGTGGTGAGGCCCAAAGAAGTTGCGAATGCTCCATCCCTGACAGTGTTCAAGGCCAGGTTGGACAGAGTCGTGGGTGACATGGTCCAGTGTGAGGTTTCCTTGCCTGCACCAAAAGGGTTGGAACTAGATATCTTCAGGTCCTTTCCAACCCAAACCATTCTATGATTCTATGATTTTATGACCTTTCATATGGTACTTCATCTTCTAACAAACTTATGGGCTCTCTACCCACAGCTTCTGCCTCTCACAGATTTTTCTCAAATGAAAAATCTATTTTACTTTTTAATTCCCCAGAGACAGCAATATAACCATGGCCAGTAAGGTTAATTGCTTTTAACAGGTACCATGACATCAAAGAAACATTCCCTTGACCCCATCAGTAAATCCCTATGTAACAAAGTCTATACATGCATGGAACAAAGGCAAAGCCTCCCTGTTTTCCATGTTCTGTTCAATGTGTACCCTTGATCACAATGTTTCTGTGAGCAACGGAAAAAAGAAAAAAAAGATCTTAAGAAGGAGTATTTATTGCAAATGAAAGGAAGTAGCCTCAGGACTTCAAAGATCATTTTTCAACAGAATGGATGATAGAAGCTCTGCTTGCCGAAGCAGGGGATGGAAAGTCATTTCTTCCTAAGCCCTTCAAACACACAGAAAAAGAAAAGGAATATAAGAGAAAAGAACACGATAAAAGGGACAAAAAATGCAGTAAGAGGCTTTATCACGGAAAAAAAATTTGAGTGTTTTCATTAGAAATTAGCATATTTATTTCAGGAAAAAAGGAGCTTTCACACTGACAAAGAACAAAGCCAACTCCATGTACCCAACAAGACAATACACTATGGGTAATCTCAAAATCTACTTGACTGAAATTACCGAAGTTGGGATAAAATTCCAAAATGGCACTTTGAATCAGTAAGTGCGTAACATGTGGTGATTCCAGAGATTACAGATGTCCTCCAGGGTACATTTTGAACATCATGAAAGGTACTCAGGAGTTCAGCTTGAAGTGGCAATAAAAAGCTGTGGGTGTTTAATGTTGGTTATGTTGAAGAAAACTATAAGTATTTAAAACATTAAACAAGCATTTTCATTGTGAGAGGGATGTTCATATATAGAGGCTCAAACTCAAGAGCATAATAACTGTTTGCAACTACCTTTTATGTTTCCTTCTTCCCAGCATGACTTCTTCAAAATTTCCGTGTGCTTGTGTCTGAACTCCTGGCTGCTTCCTAAAGAGCCTTTATTTTGAATTGTCTTTGATTTTTCACACAGTTTCTGTGTTTTGAACTGGTTAATTTTTCTTAACTTATCATTAAAAATTACTATCTGAAAAAAATTGCAATTTTTACATATTAGATAAATATTTTATGAAGGAAAGGATTAAAATAGAAAGTTGCTGGGACTGCAGTAAAATATTTTACTGAAAAATACAGATATGCATTAATTAAATAACTAGGGAATCCACATGAATAACTTTACAGAAAGGAAATTATTGTTCCAAACAGAAGCAGGAAATAGGCATGAAAATCTTGCCTTTGTTAGAAACTTTCTGCATTGTATCCATTTTCTCTTTGGAAAGAAAGGCTATACGTAAAAGTCTAATGGCAAAGCCCTGAAAGGTTTATAATCTAATTTGATGAAGCTGTTAAAAGCAGTGTGTAATTTCGTATCTCAGCCTTATTAACGTCATCATGGAAGGCAAACATATTCCTCCCTCTAGAAAGAAAACGATGATGATGATGTCCATGGAAAAGAGTCACCAAAGTACTGCATATGAGTCTGTTAATTAACATTAAAGTTTTTAGCAAAAGCAATTGTAGTTTGGCTAGATGCATAATTAAAAGTAGCATAACCACAGATCATTGAGAAGCTATTTTTCCCGAAATCTTGAAATAATGCGAGAGTGAGGTAGGGACTGTTTTCATACTATTTTATTAGTGTGTGCACACATGCACAAGTTTTCACATACATAAAAGCTCTAGGCATAATTTATTACATCTTTTGCACATAAAGAAATCTGCCTTTCTAAAAAAAAAGGTATTTCTACGGATGTCATTCTGGGAGCAAAACTGGCTTTGGTTTTACCTTCAGGATGTACATGTTTGTTTTCCATACTCATTAAAGGGACTTTCTCAGATTAGCATATAAAACAAGCTGACGACTGCCTCAACCATGAAAGCCCTGGCCATTTTCATTAGTCTCAGATACAAAGGAAAACAGAATAATCACGAAATGAACATAAACAAGAGGTCATGCAAATAGCAGTGATGCTTTTAGACTATATCCTTCTTGAAAGCACTATTTCTAAATATGTAGGTAATGTTCCATCTCCAGATATAAAACCAGAAAAAAATAATTACCAAGAAGTGTTAGTAATTCTGAGAAGTTAAGCAGGGCTTATATGCTTATGCAATTTAAGTGGGTTAAAAGGTGTCAACTCTACTGGAGAAGCAGTGAAGATGAGGACTTCATTTTCCATAAACAGCGGTTATACAGAAATATTGAAATACTCTCAACAGAAGATGATCAAAATAATTTGTGTAGGCTGTCTTTGTCATTTCCAAGATCTACAAAACCTAATGCTTCAGATATTGTCTTGCAACTTCTCTCCGTACTGTTACCCTGGATTTGTCCTAAATGGCCCTCCAATTCATTTTTCTAATGAAATATTTGGTTAATCCTATCTCTGTTCTTTCCCTTTGTATGATCCCTTCAGAGGCTAAGGTGTAAGGCTTCATTTTGCACAGATTGGCAAACAATCTACTGGATATCAATTATTTGGATAGCCATAGTGGCACCTACCTATCACAGTTCTTGCATATTTCACAGTTTAGGGGGATTTTGATTATTTCTTAATTTTTTGAATGCAATATTAGCAACATAGGACTAAGTAAGTAGAATACAAGTATTCAGATTTAAATAAAAATCAAAAAGATTTCTCTTCAGAGATGAAAAATTAGACAGAAGTTATAATTATTCAATTTATGGACAACCTTCTGTTGCCATATTGCATTTTTGCTTAGAACTTAACCATACAGGTGTTATATCTCCAAAATTAGAAGCTTTCATTTCCCCACTAGGAAAAAGTAGGGAATAATAGGCAAAACACAAGATCATCATTTATATATTATTTCTTAACATAAGAAAAAGATACCCCAATCTCATTATGGGCTGGTGAGGGACAGAACTTAAGGAACTGAATGTACAGATACTGTAGACTGAGATTGAAGCAAATTTTGAAGCTATTCAAGCATGCAGGAAACATCTTTTATGAATGTGGAAGGAAAAACAAACATGCAGAAATGTTTTTCCCACCTAAACAGTAGTTTAATCTGAACAAGATAGGCAGTGCCTAGTCACTATTAGGTGACTGCTTCTCTGCGCACAAATACAGTCTTCAGGTACAAAAACTGTGAGAGTAGAAAAAGTTGTGAAGTGAATTCAGGAGTAAAACTGTAGTTTAGTTGCAGCTATCTACAACAGCATGAACAAGAGAAGTATTAATGCAGCTGTGATGATATAGCGTCTTGAGGAATTACTCTCAACAATATTGTGCATATACCTATTAAGTAAAGAACGACAATAGAAAGATGGAAATTGACAGGTTTGGATTTGAAGAAAGCGGCATCACACATAGTGTCTGACCATTTGAAGAGAAACTGGTCACTTACTTCAAGATACTTCAAGATTGAAGTATTTAATCTTCAAGATCCCAAGATATTTCTAGGTTGGTTGACATGGGTAATTATGACAGGAGTCACTAATAATTTTTTGAGCTATTTTTACATTTTTCTTTTTAGTTTGGTCAGCTGCAACTGCTCAGAACTTTATAACTTTTCAGGTATTCATCTACTTGTCCCTCCAATTACAAGAAAATCAGGTCAAAGACAAAGTATTTCCTATGATCAAGTCACAGGCAATGAGAAGGAGAACTCTGTATTGTGCAATGTTTGTTACATCAGCCTAACATTTTCTCAACACTGCTGTAAAGGGATCTCATCAATGAATTCAAGACTTATCTTTTGTTTCTCTTGCATCCTCTAGATGCCTTAAAGGTTGCTAAGGGATGAATCTAAGTCATGTTCAGGGAAAAGAGAAAACACAGAGCTCCCACACTGAGGGCTGAGAATGTCTTTCCAGTACATGTTCATTATCATATTCATGTCAATTTTGTTTTAATTACCCTTTGGGGGAAAAAGAGACAATTAGAAAGGCAGACATTGTAACATACTCAAACTGCACTCTCACATTTTTTTTCCAATGCTCAGAAGAAAGAAGACTTTTTCTTAGATTGATTTTGGTTTAATAATATTATTTGTCTCTATTCATTTTCACAAGGTGAGCAAGGTAAGTAGGTAAATAAAGCATTCCCACCATAAGGAAATGGAAATTACTAGTTTGGGCACCATATCTATCACACTCACTGTTCATTTCCCAGTCACTCTGGGAATTTCAAAGCATGATCTAAGCCACTTCTTTTCACCTACACCATGACTGAAAAGTTCACACCAATACCCAGAAGTTCAGATCTTAACACTGGAGTAACCCCTCACACAAAGAAGAGAAATTGGGTCTTGTTTTCAAAAGTGATCAGTGACCCAAGGTCCCATGTACCTTGTTTGTGTACCTGTTCAGAAATGTAACATTTTTATTTTTTTTCCTCCAGACCCTTCAAAAGTCCTGCTAAAGTTAAGGGGAGGGAAATATTTCTGCCCAGTGCTCCAGTGCTCTGTGCCCAAGATATATTTGGAATCATGTCTTCCTACATGGCAGTGACAGTCATGAAGATCCTAACAACAGCTAGCCTGGACTATGCTCAATACTGAGGTTTGCTAAGTCAATTATGCCACATAGAGGCAGCCTTTCTCCCAGTTTCAGAAGAAGGCACCAAGGTACAGAAGATGTGCGTATGTTTTGTGTGAGCAAAGGATGTTTCCTCTCCTATGAAATGCAGCTTACACAAGCCTTCTTTTATTCAGAAACTCAGTTATAGCAGCTGCAAGTTCCTAGCATCATTTTTTCTGGAAGACTAGAAAGATGCGGAGTGCTGCATTGCTGTTTAGACTTAGACTCTTGCCCCCATGTTATTGCAAAAAACAAATGGCAGAAAAAAACATAGGACAGGAGAAAAATTATAAAGTGTTTGGAGATTTGCTCCATCTAAGTCAAATCTATAGTTCATATCAAACACAAGGTTCTTACTGTTTCTGTGCCTACACAACACAGTGCTTATACTACACTAAAAGGAGTACTGATTGCATAGCTTTCCCAAGGATAAGTTAATAATGATAGTAAATACAGGCAATTTTACCTGAATCTCTTTCACCTTCTCCTTTTCAATCAAACAAAAAACCAAAACAAAACACCTTACTCCCCCAAACTTTTTAATATTCACTTCCTTTAAAAATAGTAAGTCATATATTTGAAAACTTTTGCTTGTTCCAATACTTCTATTTATACTGGCTGCTGGTTTATTCCAACATAGGAAACATAAGAAAACATCCAGACTGTCAGCATACTTTTCATGCTGTCAGACCAGATCAAACAAGCTTGCATCACACAAATTTGTTATTACATCTCACACGTTGCATCTGCTACTGCAATCATCTAAAGAATTAGAAAGATAATTCTTCTGCTCATGCACAACTCCCCAGCAGGCACAAAGCTCAGCTTTGCCTTTCAGGATTTGGGGAAATGGATGCAGAATCATTTTAGTGTAGCCTCAAAGCAAAAGCAGAACAGCCCTTGGGCCAGATATTTGCGTTAAAGATGATGCTGAACTTTGCCACCCTAGCAAAACAAACAGCAGCTTTATGCTTCAGCTAACATGATGCCTCTCGTGGTAGCCTGAGTAACATTATGCATCTGTCTCCAGATGAATCCCTCCCGAGGTGTGCCATATGCTCAGTCCTCTCCAGAGTGTTTAAGACTATGTGCAAAACACAGAGAGGCTCCTTTGCATGAGCATCCTTACACAGCAATAAGACAAGACCCAAGAGCAATCTACTTTACTGACATGAAGAGGAGCTGTGTGTCAGCTATTCACACATACATTAGAACACACTATTGCAGGCTCTTACGTTACTTATGACAGTGAAATACAGTTGAAAATTGCCAACAGGAAATTAAACAGACTGGACTTTGTGGAGAACATTTTCACTGTGATTAAGACTTGCCTTAAAATATCTGTCATGAAATATATCAGAATTTTGACTCAAACCACAAATTTCACCATCTTTGTGATATCTGGATAATAAATAAAACTCAGACAACTGAGGAGCTGTCTCAAAAGTGTTGTTCTGGGTTTTGGTTGTTTTTTTTTTGGTCCTCAAAGCTGCTTTTAAATGTTATGTGGGACAGAGAAGTGAGAATCTACATTTGCTTCTGCTTTAGAAACAGAAGCTTTAAGGTCATTGCAAGTTTACTGGAAATGTAGTGGTGAGCAAAACACCTTTGTTTATACACACACACACACAGAGAATTTACACACATACATATATGCAGAGGAAATCATTCCCATTTGGCTTCCCTACAGGCTAAACGTGGAAAAATGTAAAGCCTTTCTGTTCAGCTGGAATGAAAAATAACTCGGAACAAGTTGCTAAATGTGAACAAAAACAAGAGCTCATTCAAACCCTACACCTAGCGATTACCATATTGCCAGATTCATCTCATTGATAGGCATCCTCCCTGAAACTCAGGCTCCCTCTTTCTCTAATGTCCTTCTTGTCCTTCTCCATGTACTAGCAGCTCAACATGATTTATTTGCAGAATTATCAAGAATCCTTTAAATGCTTCTTATGATCTTTTTCAAAGAAGCCAAAATTCAAGTCTGACAAAAAAACCTCTTAATGAGTAAGATTTTACTTCTGAATGAAATCTAGTAAGAAGACCAGCCTCCCTCAGGCTCTTCTACTTTCAAGGGTAGCACGCTCACTTGTACTTAACAAAATCAGTGTCCCAGGCTGCATTCAACACAATAGTACAACTACAGGCAAATAGAATTATCTGCACTAATCTTAAGAGATGCCACAATGATTTGTGGAATCTGTTTCAACATTTATGGGAGAAAAGGATGAATTGACAAATAGACAATGAATGTTAATAATACACTGAAAAACCAACTACTCTTTGCAGTTTAAATCTCTTAACTGGAGAGCAAAACCTTTGAAAATATTGATGAAAATATTCACAGGTAGATTTGCATCAAGAAATTCGATATATCCTAAGACTGATGGCCTGCAATCTAGGGCTGTAATAACTGCCTGGTCCCCAAACAGCCCTTTTATCAGGAAAAAAGGCCCAAATGCTTATTTGTTTGCAGAAAAGCATTTTTTTGTTTGTTTTAGGAACAGTTACAAATGTAAATATTATACTATTAATTTCCTCTTATCTTCCTTCTTCTAATAAAGTATTGCTTACTAAGTCAAATTAGGTCAGTTTTTCAAACTGATAATTTAAATTAAATTGACATACAATTTAAATAATTACAAGCACTGGAAAGCATAAAATACATCACACTTACCTGCTTACCAGTGACTCTTGCTTATCAAGTGTCTAGTAGCATAGAAACCATGACAGTACACACTCTTTGCATGCAGCCACTAAACATTAAGACTTTTAAACTGTACATATTTCTACTCCATTTCTAATCACAGTCCAGTAGTTCACAATATTTTTCTTTCTTTGTTAATCAAAGTGTAAAAATAGGAATGTTTAATTTTTCTAAAGCAGACTTCTCTTTTTACTTTAGCTTGAAAGTGAAGTGGTAAATAAAGTTAGATCATATTTTTGGCTGTTCAGAAGTACACTTTACTTGCAGATAACAGTATATCAGATGAAGATTAACAGGATCATGGGTAGGGCTTGACTGAAATAGACTTCAATCACCAAGTTGCAAAGACTCACTATCTACTTGGATGTGACCTTCATACAAAATGAATTACAGACACCATATCCTGTAGCTATTGGTTCAGAGTAATTTGCCTGATTTTAACGTAAATAAAAGAAATTTGAGCAAAAACAATACTAAAATATAGTCTCATAATTTTATTGATACAAGAGATGATAAAGGTGAAAAAGACAATTTAAGCCATCTAAGCAAATCTTGTAGAAACAAATTAATTAGTAAAGACATATCTAATCAATACTTGCTTTCTTAGGAAGACAAGCCACAACACAACGTTGTTTTTTCAGGCTGTTAAAAGCTGTGGAATTTCTGGTGAAAATGCTTTTACACTGGGTATGCCAAGGATTTCTACTTCTGTTTTCCAGGCTGTTTCCAGACCATAAAAGGCACAACTCATATTCATCAACCACATGGTAGATAAGAACTTCATAAAAGTGCTTGAACAGTTGAACCTTTCTGAGCAAGCTTTCTTTCACTTCTCAGTATAAAGGTAAAGGTGAGATGCCTGAGTTCTTTGAAGTATCATCACCTACAAGTGGCACTCAGCCCTTGTGGCTCCCAAGGCGTAAGCCACATGTTAAAAGAACTGGAATTTCTGTTTTTTTCATAGAGGATGGCAGCGTATTTGTGCTGTCGGATGTCACAATAGGCATGAGGGCTACAATCAGGCTTAAGAAGTGTAAAGAGTGGCAGCTGTGTAATTTACTTAATATACTTAGAAGTAACTCATGACCTCTAAGCAAGGCTTACTTACCTGTGATACTCAGAGAGCAAGAAATCAGCTCAGATCTTCTGAAATACTTGCTTTGAAAGCAGAAGAGTAGAGATACTTCTAGGTGCTTTCATATTCAGTGAAAGCTTTAAGCATTTTGTTTTGTTTTGTTTCACTTTTTTTCCTCTGGACTGCTGACAGAGATTCAGTTCAGAAGAATAGCTTAGTCCAGATCTTCAAAGACAACATGAGAAGTTCAGTGAAAAAATCATTATCTATTCTGCTGATTATAGCAGAGATCAACCACACATTCACTTTGTGAAGAGCTAGAGCTTTTATAATCACGGTACTGCACTTTACTGCTTTGTTTCTAATTTGACTGCCTGTATTTCTCTTGATGTGCTTGCTGTCTAGCCTATATCTACCTTAACAAGTTCTGAAGACCACTAGGGAGCATCTTTGTAGAGCAAAATAATTGGTGTTGAAGAGCCAGTGTCCACACTATGCATTTTTCAAGAGGTTCTATTTTGAACCATCCTAGCCTATTGTCCGCTGGAGTTTTTGATACTCTTCAGAATCTATTCTTCCAATTAATTCGGACCCAAAAGGAATTTAGCCGATTTACTCAGACATTGCTCCAAAACCTCTTTGCTTGGTTTCACAAAATGAGCTGTGTGAACTTTTTCTTTGGGAAATTTGTGCTTCACATCTGTAGACTCTGATCCATTTATTCAAATGCAGGAAAGATATTTTAGAGAAAGGGAAAACCGTAAGACTCGAGCAAGTCTGCAACACATACTGAAAGCAGGTGTTTTCTGGATCCTCCTTTTATAAATTGCATGCCCTTAGAGCATTAAATCTCAACTCCTAGTCTGGAATTTGTTAACAAGAGCTGGACAGTAAGCTGCAGCCAAAAGAAACAATTTTTGTGGCAAGCTTGTGTAAGGAAACTGACTAAGTGGTCTATTTCCTCCTTGATGTAAAAATTTTGCATCTGTAACAAAATCCAGCTGATGCCTTTTCACTGAGCTTTATATGTCTTCAGAAAATCTGATGTTGGGCACACTCACCACACACTTCAACACAAAAAATTTCCACTTGCTTTGTATCCAGGGGAAGGAGGGAGCTGACTCCCTAGTCGACTAGGGAAAGAAAGTTGACTGAAAGACTTTCACAACCCTTTCATGGAAGGATCACTGGATAATACATGGTAGGAGAGGAGGAGGTTTCAGAGTAAATGGTGCTCAGCTCCTGCACAGCTTTGCAGACAATGCCTGAGGCCAATGAGTAATCTGCTGATAAAGAATAAACATGTAAATCCACAGATAGAAGCTGTTTCTTTCAAGATAGATTTCATGCAAACATGGTTCTGTGCTATTATAAGTAATAAGTGCTTCCTAATGGCTTGCAGAAGCAATTCAAAGCATTAAGCTCGGAGCACTTCTTCTCTGCACCCCTTTTTTCTTTCCTCTTCTTCACACCTCTCATACCTAGGTTTACATAAAGCTTTTTTTTTCAAAGATGCTCGAAACATCCGTAAGCAAAGTACAGAGTGGAAAACTGAGGTACAAAGTGGTCAAGAGATTCATTCATTCATAAACCATGTCAGAGGCTGAACAGACTATGAGATGAAAAAGCATTATTTTCATGTGCCCCAACTTTCAATCAAGAATCTTTCCTACTTTCATTCTAAGGTCTCATTTTTCTACCTCATTTCCAATGATAAAGCATAGGTAAAAACACCCAGCTGTCAGATCTAATAACAATAGTTTCATGTTTAAACATGCATTTTAACAAACAGGAATTTGTATTGTATTATATGCACCTCTTTTTAAAATACTACGGAGGAAAAGGACACAAAGTCACACAAACTTTATAGGTATAATTTGTTCTATAGCCCGTCGAGATCCCCACTGCAGCAATGAATATGCACTTTCATAGGAAAAGCAATAACTAAAAAAACAGCCCAGACCAAAATACAGCACTTCAGCTTGACAGAAACAAGGAAGTTCAAGTTCTGAAGGCAGAATTCTAACAGCATGGATGATAAAAGATTTAGGTGTTTTCCTCATAAAAGTATAAAACCAAGCCATCTAAAGAAGGAGGATGACAGGCCCAGAGTAAATATGCATTACCAACAGAGTTTTAAAATCCAGTCTTCCTTTCTTCCCAGGCACTCTGTGCTTCTGCATAAGGCATTTTGCTGTGCATCTGAGTTATAAGCAAGTACTGGCAGCAAACTTTTTCACTCTGAATGGGATTCAGAAAGAAATGACCCACTTTCATCATCTGCTATTCTCCTGCAGCCAAGGCTGAAGATCCTTGTCCTTAGCTGCCATTCTCTGCTCCCTCCTGTGTCTCCATACTGCCTGCACAACTCCTGAGCAGAGACAAAGCAGGAAAGAGAGGTAATGAAGCAAGTCAAAGCTATCACTGAAGCTCATCAATAAAAGTTGCATGAATGAGGAGCAAAAGTTGTTATTTTGCTTAAAACCAGGAGCGGAAGAGGGACTGAACTCTCACCCTTGGTTTTCATTGCTCTTCAGAGAGCCAGAAAAGTCCACATATCAGTAGAGTTAAAAGGAAAGCTTGTAAGAACCAAATGTTGTGATATTTTTGGATGCAATCATAGATCACACCACAGAGTGCTTAATAGCTCCTGTCCAAAGCTAATTTTTGAGAGAACAGAACTACATCACACGCATGTTCACTGGCTTTTTGCCGAGTCCTGTGCAGTGCAGAAAACAAGTCTTTCTAAAATTGGTTTATCTAGTTCATTTCTTTTTTTTTAAATTCTCTTATTAAAGTTCATACAGAATTACATTCTTACCGCATAATTATGCCAAAGCCTGTGAAATAAGTCATTTAGCTATACAGGTGGTTGATTCCTCATTTTTATTCAGTCATTGGTTTTATTTTTCAGGTAGATTACTACCAGCTTATTTACTCTTATTCTCTGATTTTTTCGAGATTTTTTCATGTAGGGATAACATTTCTGCTGTTATTTTTGCTCTTCTTTGAGACAATCATGGCATAAAAGACATAAAGTCTAGCTCATTTTCTTCATGAGGAATCACAGCAGATTCACCTGTGGGATCCATTAGCAACTTTCTTGGCAACCCAGAAATTATACTGGCCCGTGGAGACAGAGGCACTAGAAGCAGTTCTGCAATTTATTTTTATTTCCTGTGCATTCTATAGCATAAGTTCACTTTGGGCCCAAAGGAGATGAAAGATGAAGGAGTACACCCTTGCTTTAGTAAGAAGGACCAGACACTTACATCTCTAGGTTTAACCTGATTAGAAGGTTAAAGTAAAAGAGAGAAGGAGAGTGAAAGAAGAGTTTGCTCACAAATGGAAGCATTTCTCAGTTACCTTGGATACAGTGAGCATTGCTCATTGAGTTGTGAAACCACTCCTCTGTAGAAGTCCTGAGCCCTTATTTTGTCTTGAACCACTCTGAATTGTAATGTGGTTAAATAAGCTATCTTATTATCTAGCTACCTGTTACTCAGTCAGGGAGCAAATACCCTTAGAAACACAATGTTCAACAGCATGGCTTTCCAGACCTCAGACACTATTGATTCTTGTCCTGCAAGATCTCGTATCTGCAGAAGACAAACTTTTCAGCTGGAAGTTTCACTGTGTCCTTCTTTCTTTTTTTTTTATTTACCTTCTTTCTCTCCCCACCCCCCCACACCCCCCCTTCTTTTTAATGCATTTATTCATACAATGAATAATTGTAAACTGATTTTAGAGCAGACTGCTTTGCAAGCAAATTTAAGATCAGGCTTGGCTACTATAAACCCTGCAAGGAGAGGTAGTTGATATAAAACCTAATCAGCTGTTTAATTTCAAACATTTTGGTGCTTACATTAAAGATCTAAGCACCTTGCATAGTCATAGCCATCTCCAAAGACAGATGTAAAATGTTACCCCTGCCTAATCTACATGACAGCAACCCTCATCTAACCTTAACTGAACTTGTAGCCAACTGCCATCAAAATGTTCCCCACTCCCTTACTCTATCTTTCTCCCAGATGTATGATTCTAGGCCCCTCCTTAGTACCAGCTTCCCTGGTCACTCTGCTGTACTGAAATTAAAACCAAACTCTTGCTAAAATTTTCACAGAAATCACAAAACTAAAAAAAAAGGAAAAAGAGAAAATCAGTCCTTTCACTCCAGATGTAATTTTCTGACAATTCAGGGTTAAACAGTCTAACTTATTACTGGACTACAGGTAGAAGAAGGTAAGTGTTAGAGTAGGGCTGGTGCAGTTGGAAGGACTTTCCTGTCTACTGGTGCTGGTATGTTAGGTACGCTGAGCTGTCTGAAGACAGAATAGAATTACCAGTAGTTGAAGAGGACTTAAAGGGGTCTAATACCCTTTGACACCTACCATGCTTCCTATATTGTGGTGACAGCGGTGTAGTGCATAGCTTTCAGAAATTTAAGTCAGAGCTGCTATGAATCACACCTCTTTCTTTTCATTGAACAGCACTGGTGCAAGAGATATGAATGTATGAAATCCCATAAAAATCCCAAAGCTGCCCTAGGGAAGGCTAAAGATCAGATTGTAGATACCTCAGTCAGCTCAGAGGGCAAACAAAATACTTGCTTCTGAAATAGAAATAATATATGCAGCTTCTGTGCCAATGGGATCTCATTCAAAACCATGAGCGAATATCAGAATCTGCCTTAAACAGGGAAAGCAGCACTAAAGGATGTGACATCTGTATCTACATGATAAATTAGTAACACAAAGGATTCCCTAGCCCTGCATTTCCTGTGCCTTCAGTTTTTGGCTTTGGCTAATAACATATGTATCTTTCCTATGCACAGGTGCTCCAAGGCAGCCTTCACAGACATGTCACATGGCTCTCAAACATGTTGTGACTCGAAAAATCTTTATTTTGGCAGGATGGACCAGAGAAAGTGAGTTGATGCTGCTGAAAAGCGAAATCGAAAACGTTCTCCTGTCAATACGCTAATTAACAATTGGCAAGAATATGCTAAATACTACTTTAATTTTAACAAGATGTTCTTCATTATCAAGGCTAGTCAAACATGATCAGTACCACTAGAGAAAGTGCAGAGGACCAAAGCAACACAACTGTCTTCCACTACTCCCTCTTCTTTGTTAAGGCATCACCTTAACAAGGGTCCCTACGGATGATGCATTCCCTGCTCCTTGTTGTCTGTCAGATAGTGGGGAAGGTGGTTACAGGAAAATAGACTTACACAGATTTAGTAGATATTTTAGTGTTTACAAAGAGATTCATGTGGAAAGAAGCAGAAAAACAAAAAATAGTGTGCACACAACTTTGCAAATCTCAAGCAAAACCCAAAATTTTTATGCCACTTTAGCTAATTCAGAAAACGAAAGGGAAAAAAACCAATAACAAAAAAACCCTAAACCACCCTGAAACATAAAACTTTAATTTTTTTTAAGGTCTTTAAACAATACAACAGAAGTGACGAAGGAACTATTCAATACAAACATTTTCGTTAAAATGCTTAATGCCTTTGTACTTTGAGTCATGAGACTACAGTTTCAATGCAAACAGTTCTGTGAAACTGAAGTGGATTACAGCTTTTGCTTGCTTGACAGAAAAACAAAGCAAAAAAATGACAAAGACAGAAACATATGAGGGTTATGTGCTTATACCAAGGAGGCTCACCCTGCATATCTGATAACTCACTGACAGTTTACAGCCAAAAGAAGGCCTTCTGCAGCCAATGAAAAAAATTATTACTACAATATTCAATAAAATTACCTCCTATAGAGGCCTCAGAGCCAAATTTATAACCAAAGATGGATTTATCTAATGTCAGTTTTGCCTTGTGAAATGTAGGACTCAGTTCTAAGTTAGTCATGGAGTGCTCTGTATACTCACTGGAGAAAGACTGGTGTGATTTACCCATCCTGTTTAAGACAAAATTTTTAAGATATGAACTTCAATCTAAAACCACACCTCTCACTTTATGTCATGGGGCATCTAGAGAGCTAACTTGAATCAGAAATTTAATTTTCACATAATCACCATAATCATGAATCTCATACTACACTTCGCAATGTCCCATGGATTTTATCTCATTTACGATAGTGTTACATGAGTGCAACTCCATAAACTACAAAGAATAACACATTACCTAGCATCTGAAAAGCCTTAAAGGAAATTTCTTTC
The DNA here is from genome assembly GCA_009867235.2 of Psittacus erithacus. Lineage (NCBI taxonomy): Eukaryota > Metazoa > Chordata > Aves > Psittaciformes > Psittacidae > Psittacus > Psittacus erithacus. The sequence goes on along the minus strand of WYDI02012928.1, from coordinate 31,413 downwards.
CCTCCCGCCATTTCTCTTTTCCTTAGTCTTTCGCTCTGTTTCTGTGTGTTTAATGTCTTTTTTTAGTCTGCTCCCATGCAAATCAGATACCAGGCAAAATAGAATTTTGTATTTGTGCTGAATGGAGACATCAGGATCTGATCTGCCAGGGTTACCTGTAGTCTGAAGGCAGCTTGTATCTGAACAACTCAACAGAAATTGTATCATATACAGATGCCCTTTCTTATACCTTTTCAGAAAATTTTCAGTGCCCAGTTTGCTTATATTATTATTACAGGATCACAGGATAGTTCCAGTTTGAAGAGATGGCAGGGGGAGAACAAGTTGCTCAAGGTTTTATCCAGGTGAGTCTTGAAAACCTGCAAGGATGGAGACTGCATAGCCCAAGATTGCACAGATTCTCTAGGCAGCCTTTTTACTGATTGACTGTTCTCGTGGGTAAAATGTTTCTCTTTCAACCAGTCAGAACCTTTCTTTCTTTAATTCACCACTTTCTATTCTTAGCATTATTACTGCATCTTCCTGGATTTGCTTAGAATTTCTGGTGTCAAAGAACACAGCTCAAGCCAGAGCTGACTGAAGATAAGCTTAAGGTTGCACCAAGTGAAAAAAAATCCCAACATATAACAAGCCAGGACTCTTCAAAACTCAATCATAAGTCAGCAGCAAACTAAGCTGAAACTCAATTTCTTACTTCAAGTGAAGAAAGCAAGCCTGCGGTTAAGATTCCATCTCTGAGGTTACAAAGAAGTGTGACTGAGATGTGTGAAGATCACAGCGATGAAGGGTAGTAATAGTAGGGAAAATGCAACACATAAGATAGAAATCCAAATAATTATCAAGTTCCCCACTGAGCTTACACAGTTCAGTTCACTTTTATATTGCTAGGCTTGGTAGTTGAGATAGATAGCCAGGTTAAAACTAGCAGAGATACGGTTTCGCATCTTCCAATTACAAAATGCAACACATACAAACTTTACAGTACACCTAAAGGGATCTATTTCCTCTCCTGCCATGGAATTGTGGATGCATACTGGAAACTTTTCACACATCAGAGCTCTGCTTCCTAAACTGCACTATACAATGGCTGATTTTTCTGTCCAGGTACTGGTTTACCAAGCCTATGGAGGAGAAAGCAAACAAGTACCAGTAACTTACTGCATGGCATGTAAGCACCAAACTAACTATTTTTTTTTTTATGCATTAAAATATAATGTGATAGGCTGTTAACGGAAATGTAAGCATGGATTCCCATCTGATTCCCCTTTGTGAAGGGAATGGTCATATCTAAGAGAGGGGCAGAGTAGGTACATGAAGACAACTCAGACAACCTGTTGCAGCAATGTTTACAGTCTGCTTCAGTCAGCACTTTAAGTCTTGAGCATTATTATACCACCTTGCTTTCCAGGAGCTTTGTGATGATTGATCTTAGAGTGACTTCAGTGGGACTTCTTGGCCATGGAAACCTCCAGTGCTTCCCAAATATCTGGCAATAAGCTCCTTATTTTTACGCAGTGCTTTGAGGTCTTGCACTAAAAAGCAATCCACTAAAAGAAGCACCAGGTATTTGAACCAGGAAGACAAAAGGTGAATCTTTTCCAATGAAGGTTTCATTAGGAGGGCTTTACAGACCTTAGCTGAAGAAGACTGAGTAGAGAATAATCTTTAATTTATGAATTTCCTCTCATAGCAATTCCCTATTCAAGCCCAGATACTCCTTTTCTTTTATCTTTTTTTCTTTTTTTTTTAAATCCATGACTTCAGAATCTGGCAGCAATTTTTCTTGCCATTCTAAGCCAGTATCCTTTAAATAATCAGGACATTTGCACATCTAGAATGAATGATAGGCTTTTAGAAAAAAGAACAGGGAGCTTTAAAAATCTTCATCACAGTGTATCAGCTTTGTCCTTTTTGCTTTGTCTGTGTCCCATTCCACAAGTGAGTAACATCTATTATTAATACCTCTCTTTGGAGACAGTGCCTCTATGCCTGTGTCCTCCATTTGATTTGCCATCTGGAAAATGACAGTTTCCTGACAGCTTTAAAACATTTTGCTTTAAGCTTCACCATTGTTCACACACAGAGAGCACATTTGACATGATGGGTGTTTTAGTAGAGGGCTCTTCAAGCACGTGGTAAAAAAACATATGCACATTGATTAAAAACAAAAAACAACAACAAAACAAAACCACAAAATGCCTGGAAAAAAAAAACCCTACAAGCCCACAAAAGGAATGATTTTCAGTAACACTACAGTGGTTAACCCAAGTAGTTCTACCTTGATTTCATCTGAATGCAAGCTCAAATTAATCCATGCATTAGCAGAAAGAAGCACTATAATTAAGCTAAAGTGTGGGATAAAAGTAATAGAAATGGTCATACCGAAATCTTTATAAATATTCATTTTTAGGGCAGAGGGAAGTGAGGTAGGAGTAGGAGTTTGTTTTTGTCATATACCAGTTAATACATGTATAGCTTCTGGTTAATGTTATGATTTATCCAAAATAAAGTCTTATCTATGGATATTTGCTAAGATGGTAATTTTAGCCAGAGTAGGAAAGACTCTTTAAACTGAGAAGGAAATTAAATTGTGTTTTACAGCTTCATGTAGGAAACAGAGACATCCCACAGTGTTCTTCTTTTCTTGGAAAGTGACAAGAACATGGAATTATGGGTGATTTGAGAAAAAGAAATTTAGAGTGGGCTGGTCTTTGAATAAAAAACAATTTTGTGGGTTTGCACAAAAATATAAGATAAGCTGAAAACTGACCAAGGCAAAAAACTTCCTGTAATTTTTCATTATATTAAGCTATGACATAAGTAGAGTTGTTCACATATTTTCTATTTAATATGTAGTTTATCGCATGTACAGTGTGTACCCAACTTTACAATATACGACATCTCTCTGAAATCCAGGGTCTGACAGCAATCATTATCTTTTTTTTAACAAAAGACCTCTACATTTCAGTATTATTTTTATATTAGTACAAATACTTTTCCACTTAAGTATATAGGTAAGCACATTAAGAAAAGCAAACTGAAAACTGAAAAACACTTGAGCTTGTATTCATCTCATCTCTCCTAAAGAATCACCGAGGCAGGAATTGCAGGTCCTCTCTGAAGACAGTGTAAAGGAAACCTAAGGAAAGAAAGAGATAGGCGTGTTTTTCCCCCCTGTTTCTATAACAGAAGGACAATTTGACGATGAGCATTCTAACTTAGGCTTCAGCTGAATGACTGAGTTTGATAGAATCTGTCTAAAATTAGGTATTTATGTCCAAATGGGGAAAAATATACAGCAGATGGAGAACAAAATGAGTGGCTGTTTTGGCAAGACATCTGTGTCGTGCTTCATTGGAGAAGCATATTTTAAGAAGGAATGAAACTGTCCATACAGAATTTCAGGAATGTGTAAGAGACTATGTGTGAGACTGCATAGAGCCAAAGATGAGACATGAGGTAGACACAGCAAGGATCAGAGGGTGCTTCCATAAAGGATATCCTATAATTGAAAATGTTAATGGAAATATAATGCAGTAGATCAGTGATTATGAGCTCTCAGAAGTGACAACATGTTTACATGTCATCTTTTCTATTTTACCTTTTTTTTTTAAAAAACATGCAAGGACTAACTTTCAGTAACTGATCATGCTTGCATTATTGGTAAAAACCTAAAAGGTTTGAAATGTTCTTTGATAATGATATTTTGTTAGGAGGGGTCTGAGGATCAATGCTTGGAGCTGTTCTACAATGCAGTGAATTATCATTTTTAGGAAGTACAGAGCACTGACATAAGCACACATCCCTGGAAATATTCAGGTCAGTTTGGACAGGGCTCTGAGCAGCCTGATCTAGTTGAAGATGTCCCTGCTTATTGCAGGGGGGTTGGGCTGTATGAACTCTAAAGGTCCCTTTCAACACAAACCATTCTAAGATTATGTAAAGACTCATTTTGAATGTGTCTTTGGTCTAGCACTGTCTTAGATCCCCTGTGTTAATAATGGGTTTTAATGAGCCTGCCTTGTTAGCATACTCAGCCTGATTTGGCGTGTTTTGACATGTATATTGTGAAGGTTCATCTATCTATCATCACATCCATGCTTCATTTATTGTAAGAACAGCTAGTTTGTAAAAGAGATCTGGTTAATGACTATTCAGCATAAAAGGTGAAGGGAGGAGACAGGGAAACCAGTAAATTAAGCACACAGATTAGTAAGAGACAGCTGAGAGTAATACAGAGAAGAAATATTAATTTGTTGATTGAAAAGTCATGGAAGGAACCACTAACACATAATTTTGGAGAAGTTCAGCCAGAACTAAGTAACTGGCGAAAGCAGACAAACAAGACTATCATGGGTCTCATGGGAAAGAGAAAAGTTACTATGTAATATTTGAAGGAGTTTGTGGGTTGTGCAAATGTGACTACGCAAGCATGTGCAAAACTTAGGTCATGTTCAGGGGAAGGATCAAAGGCTGTGTAAAGAAGGGAGTTGAGTTGGATTGTGGAGAAATAAGAATGGGAAAATAAGGATGGGTGGTTATAAGGACTCAGTTGCATATAAACAAGCTGCTGGTCGGTACACTTGTCTGGCCGTGCCCTGGGACTGATTGCCACAACCCACCCTATCTCCTTATCAAAATGCGCTCCTAATTGTATTTCTGTGTGAGAGAAAAGAGCACCCTGCACCTGAGCCAAATTTCCTCAGCAGTTGTTGTGCATCTTCTATACACAATGGCCAGACATGGGAGCGCAGGTTGCCAGACAGTTAGCAAGGACAATTAGGGAACAAGAAGGTTAGAGTGAAGCCTCCCATGGTGCAATAGCAAAAGGCAAACACTTCGGTGCACCAGCAGAAAAGAAAGAACTGTTTCACAGGTCTGAAGCATGTTTTAGACTAGGGAAAGGTGGCCTCAAAATATTTCATTCATGTGGGTTTATATCTCAACTCCCCCAAATAAGAGTTGAATATTTTTTTTACTAAGTCACTGCCCTAAAATGCTTAGATATAATAAGTAACAAACTTCTATTTTTGTTTCTTACTTATCCACTAAAACGTTATTGACTTTGGGCCTTAGATACTCTCTCAAATCTACTTTCCTAAATCAAGGTAAGAAGCACACACCTTGCACTTCCCAGTAAAACTCCAGTATGCTTTTTGGGGGATGTGTTGTCTCACAGTGTATGCTTGAGTCACGACATCTTCTGTGTAGCTCTCAAGCCTGGCTGCAACTTTTAGACATTGCTCTAACTGAAAAAATCCTTTGCATTTCTTCATCATTTTGGAGACTCAAATCAGCCACATTTCTGAAAAGAAAGTTTTCTTGTCTTTATCCACACACATTCAGCTTGGATTTTCAACCAAAAATAGAATAGTAAGAGCTTATTTCACAGTATTTTAGCATAGCATTTTTATTTAAGCCCAGTCTGAGGTAAACAGAAATGTATAGTGTAGCATCAGCAGTACCAGTAAACAGATGATATCTAGGCAACTTAGGCACTTGTTTACTTGAAAAAAAATGTTTATTCAACCATCTTTCAAAGGGAAAGAGAAGGGAAACTAACAAAAGAGGAAAAATGAATGGAACATTTTATTTAACAGCCTAAATCCATAGTAAAGTTTAAAATTAACAACTCAATTATTAGTCCTCAAAAAGCAAAAAGAGAGGCATCTCTAACTGTAATTGTAAGTCAGAGCTTTTACATGTTACTAAGAGGCTGTATGTTCTTTCTATTTATTTCTCTTGGGCCCATTTTTTATACCATGGTAGAAAACTTATTCACGCACTTAATCTAAAGTGCTCTTATTTTTTCAAGACAAATTACTGCTACCTCAGCAGATGTAAAATCCCATTTCTTTGTGCTCATCAATAATCGCAGCTGCTCCTTTTCTCCCCAGAAAGGAAGATGGGAAAGAATATCAGTCTTGAGAAATCAGGAAAAATATATATTCTAGTAGAAAAAGCAACATGCTATTCTAACCCCTTCAACCTAGGATGTGTTAAGCCCATGTGTTACAGGCTGCTGCCTAATTATCACTTGATATTCCTGACCTGTTCAACCCTGAATCAGCTATGAAGCATAAGAACATATTTTTTCTTTACTGTAATATATATTTTGCAGAAAAAAAGGGTGTTGGGTACTTCGAAATTTCAGACTGCATTGCCCAAAACATAGCTGGCACATACCAACAAAACCAACCTAACAGACTGTTACAGATATGTGTTTATGGAGAAAAGGGTCACTGAAGGGGATTTAGCACCTCTTTCTCAAATTATTATTATCTGGAGAAGAGAAATGAAATAGAATGGGAATGAAGTTGTGAATCTTTTCTTTCCAGTCAGAACACAGCCTTGGGCTAAAAAGTAGGCAGAGTTCTTGCCCAGCAAGACACCTTGTTTTCATGGCTTTAGCAAGTGAATATTACTGCTGGTGACTGGTGAAGTAACCTGGTGAAACGCGTGCCATTGCTGAGGTCCTTTGAGACCTACGCATTTCATGCAGTTTTGCAGATTCCCATTTCACAGATACATACATATACAATATTGCTATATTCTGACTCCCAGCTAAGAGCCACGGAGGTCAGGACATCTGTGACAACACTTGCATCCATCATAACTGAGTAGATCAAATATCTTCTGTCTGGATCATCCAAGGCATCACTGAGTGCATAGGGAGGTACGACACGGTTACTCAGCATTGGAAGAATTCAAATTGTCCATCAGTGATTATTATGATTATTAATTAGTAATAACTATATCAATTTTACACAGCACTTACATGATCAAAAACCATGGGTTCACCTAGTAACTGAATAGACACCCAGCTGAGGCAGCTGTTTACAGAAAGGTCATAGTGCTACCGCTCACAGAAGAAAAAAAAGGTCTTACCTTAAGGTCTTTCAATTACACTGGGAGTTAATAATAGAATAGTCACGGTTGGAAAGGACCTTAAGATCATCTAGCTCCGAATCCCCTGCCATGGGCAGGGATACCTCACACTAAACCATGCCACCCAAGTCTCTGTCCAACCTGGCCTTGAACACCACCAGGGATGGAGCATTCTCAACTTCCCTGGGGAACCCATTCCAGTGCCTCACCACCCTTACAGTAAAGAACTTTTTCCTTATATCCAATCTAAACTTACCTTGTTTAAGTTTTAACTCACTACACTTGTCCTGTCACTACAGTCCCTAATGAAGAGTCCCTTCCCAGCATTCTTAATTCTCCTCAGCCTTGAATTTCAGCTCCAGATTTTCACTCCATATTGATCAATGTAATAAGGAATCTGCTCGTTTTAATTCTCCTGGGTAAATGCTGCCTCAGAAGGAAGCTTTCACTTTCAGCAATAATCTTTTCAAACAGCCCAGTTATATATAGTATAATGTGGAGCTTAGGCAATGATTAGCAAAAAAAGTCATTATAGTACTTTTTTTTACTAAAATCAACTTTGACAAATACTTTAAATTGTTCCTTTCATTCAGGTGGAGCCTTCTTAGTGAAAAGCTGAGAACAGCCCCAGACATACAACAGCAGGAATCTCTCAACAGACGTTCAATTCATCTCACAGCCAAAAGGTACCTATTTTCTATCATCCACGGCTCTGGAATTCCATCTAACACATGCTATTGATGTTTTCAGCCAAGCCAAGTAATTGCTCCTGAATTCAAGGGGGTTCTCCCTTTTCAGGTTGTGTCTGTTTGTTCAGCTTAGTTTAGCAGCTGGGGTCAGGCAGGTTCTACAGGCAAAAGGTAGTTGAAGTGAGGGCATCTACATTTTCTGTTTATTTGGGGCATTCTGCTTTTACCTTCCAACCATTTTTTCTACTCCTTGCCCTTCCTGAATCTTCACATAGTTTTGTTAAAGATTGAGTTTCAATTTTCCTCTCAAATGAAATAAAGATTGTTACATATAAGAGCCTAACCTTATCGGTTCAGCTGCTATTGTTCAGCTGCTTATTACAGCCAATGCTATGGTTCAACAGGGAAGATTACAAGAATGTTAATGTGTGTTTGCACATAACGTATAGTTACCACAATACAGTAAATAAGCTAGACATATACTGATCTATGCTATGTAAATACCAGGCCTAGAACACTTACATCAAGAGATGCTTGTAGTCCCATTGTTTTAAATAACTTCTGAAATTGTTTGCTGAACTACAGGTAGAAAAAAGAAATGGGAGTTTCCCAAAATTCTTTCTCTCATTCCTTGTGAAACCACCCCTATTTGACTGACTCCATGATCCCATTTCCAGCCCATTTATTCATCACTTAGAAAGACTTAGAAAATTCTTGCTTCTTGCCTTTTATTTTTGCCTTGTATTTTCTTGCCAGAAAGATGGAAGAAAACATGGCAGCAGGTCTGTTTTGATGTCATTTCCTTTTCTGTCAACTTGGACTTCCATGGATAATGTTCATACAGCCTACAGAACACAGCCCAATCAGGACCTCTTTTTCATATGCATAGTATTCACCAAGACAGAGTTAAGAGTGAGATACATGCTCCTAACCCTCTGAAACGACTTTCTCTTGGTAATTGCTGCCTATACCACTTAGCATTTTAATTTTTTATTTATTTATTTATTTTTACTTTAATTTAAGATTTCTGGTTTAATAAGCTTATAAAAGAGACATAAAGGGCAAACATATGGTTCTGGGGAGACAACAGAAATCCAGAAAGTTGCAGTAGCTTCCCTCATTTGCTGAACTGTTCTTTTAGTTTTTGATTCTGTTGTTTTTGCCTTGTTTTTTATTTCATAGCTCAGGGCTCACTGAGGTTTTCAGTTGACTTTTAAATGATCAGATTTAGTTATTTCACTGAGTGAAATTGGCCCTTAAACCACAAAACTACAAGGTTGTCCTTTCAGAAGTGCTCTCCTTAAGGTTTGATTTGCTGATACCAGCTCATTCTCATTCACTTAACAAATGTTTTAATGAGGTAGTTGAAGAAAAAGCTGCTTATGTAACAAATTATATAACTGATCTTATCGTTGCTTGAGAGAAGTTAGGTTGCAGCAACCATCTGGGAAATAAAAGCCTGAATCATCTGCCATATATACACACACACACACATATGTATATAAATATATATGTACACATTTGACTCTTACATGAATCACATACCAAGCTCCACTAAAATGCAGTGCCAGCTGAAACCTTTTTTCAAAGCTGTGATTTCTGAATGAAAGCTATATCCTTTAATGAATGATGCATTTGAACCGTTATAGATATGCAAACACATCTTGTTTCCACTGTAGAGAATCTTTCAGCACTTAACAAAGCTTTAATTACTCATCTCTTGTGCTACTTCAGCACATGACTCAGTGTAGGTGTCATCAGAACCAGTTAAATGGAAAATAGGGAAAGAAGTATTACTTTGATGAAGAAACAGATTCATCCCATTCTGCTTTTGAGGGCAGGTCACAATACACCAAAAGGAGACAATTACTAGTCCTGCAACTACAATGATAAAATGAACCATTTCTTAGGAGTTTGAGACAAGTACTCCTTGTCTCCCAGATGAAAGTTAGGTGTAAATGAGCGTTCAACACAGAGAAGCCTTGGCTTAATCACAACCAGACCGAAATCAAGGAGGCTCCTTCTGGAATAAAGTATAAATCAGGCTGTGGTTATTCTGCCTTTCATGCAAGATCTGTGCACTACCAGATTGCCCATCAAAATATATTTAATGCGATCCAAGCGTGGGTACACACTTATATTACTTTTAATTTGATAAAAAGCCCTCCCATGACTTCATATTTATAGTAACTACTGTCTTAAAACCAAAATTATATCTGCTGAAGGGTACAAATGATACTTGATTTGACCTTGAGACTGTCAGGATGAATTGCCCTGTCATTTTCCTTTTGGAGAAAAATTTTAAGTGAGTTTTTATGTATTGAGTCTTTTGCTTTATGAGGTTATTGCAGTTTAGGTCTACTGCGAAGTTGCCTCTCATCAGATTTCTTCTTAAATGGAACCATGGTATGAGGGTGTAAATAGTATGCTATCATTTATATTACAAACCTTATACATACAGTATAATTTTTAAAATATCTAAGTAATTTAATATAAAATAAAATAAGTTAATTAAAAAATATTAAAAACAATATGCAGACATTAAATATTGTGAATAATAAATCACCTTGCATTTCCTATATAAGTAGGAGCAGTGATGAATCAGTACTTTCTGCTGGAAGGAAATAGGGTCCTTCTCCATAATGAATGCAAAAAAGTTGATAAAAGACCTAAGAGGAAGCCCTTCTTTCTACAATGCTTTTCGAGAAAATGGGAACATCTGTGTAAAGTTCTGCACCATCAGTTTACAGCTTTCTCAGACTTTATATCCTTCTAAAGGCTTCGTCTGAGCAACATGAGCGGGATCAAAACATTTGTTTGCAAGACTCTTTCCCAGGAAAAATGTATATTTTCCTGACATAGTAAAGATCCATTCCTACATTCTGGAAACTATTACACTTTATGCTCTGTTCAATAAAGATTCTTACATACTGATAGCTTGGGCCAAACAACTACTAAATAGGCTGTCAGAGAAACTCATGGCTGCTGAATATAAGAAGATGACATAATTTGGTTAAATAGTTGCCTAAAAAGTTGAAAACTGAAGATAGGAATAAACAAAAAAAATAGCATAAATAATAACCTACAAATCTTATACTGAGAATTATTAGTAAAGTAATAGAAGACGCAACTGAAATTATCAGAATGGTGCTGTATTATCCATGAACTTTTCAATGTTAAGTTCTGATTTTCTACCTCCAAAATATACAGGGCATAAGAACACGTAAAGAGAAGGAAGGATATTCAGGGATGCTGAACTCAGTTTGTGTAAACAATTGCTAGATATGTCACGATTCTTTAGTTCAGAAAACAAGATGGCTGATGAAGGATGTTGTAGAAGTTCATGAAGTCATGAGAAACCTACAGAGATGGATTGAGGCATTAACTGAAGATAGAATATCTTCAAAGCAGAATAAAAAATAAAAACCCACAAGAACCAGCCCGACAACAAAAAACCCCAACAAAAAACCCAAAACAAACCAACAAATCAAGGCAAACAAAAAACCCCAACAAAAAACCCAAAACAAACCAACAAATCAAGGCAAACAAAAAACCCCAACAAAAACCCAAGATAATTTTTCATTAAAAATATGAATAATGCAAGTGAAGGATATTTCAGGTACAAAAACTTTTCATAGGTCTAAGGGCAAACTGTGAAGTTCAGAGAAAATAAAACCAGAAGATATGTTCCACGCTAACCATTCTGATCCTGAAATAGTAGGAGACTGTAGAAAGTAGTTCAACTAAGATACACAATGCCTGTATACTGTTTTAGTACTCTTGCACAGACATCCAGTTTTGGAGAAGATACCAGGCTGGGCTGACTCGCTGGTGTCATCCACTGCATCTGCTTTAATGTTCCAAATGTTTTCAGCCCCAGCCAACGTGGAGAAGAAATTAATCAAAGATTTCACTTTTTAATAGACGGGTTCTGACAGCATCTTAACAGGAAAGACTGAAAAAATCACCATTGTGCTTCATAATGGTTCAGGGTTACAAAAGGAATATGTACTGCTTATCATCACATTAAGGAAATAATTAACTTGGAAAAGAATTAAAATAATTTACAGTTTGCTTCCTTGGAGAAGATAAAATGCGCAAAATGTATTTCTAATTCAGCGAATAATTTTGTAAAAAAGCTAAATTATTAATGCATATTTATTAAATAATTTGCAATTTCCATCAGCACTGATAATGAAAAATTTACAAGTAGTCTTAACACTACAGTTTTGTAAATAGTACTGGGTATGTCATCCTGTACTTAATGGTAACCTACTTACAGAGAAAAAAAAACCAAAAAATATCTTTTCCAAACATTGATATCTGTTGCATTTTTGGTAACATTCCCAGCAAGTAACAGAATATTGAAAATACCTGAATATATAAAGAATTGATTGTCTGGAGTTCTACCAAGTTTTCTCTCATTAACAATAAACTCAATTGCTTTAGCCAAGAAGAAAATAAAGTCTAAATCTGATGTCAGAAAAATTCTGAAAAATACCAGAAAATGGTAAATAAGTGGTTGCTGTTATAGGTAGACAATGAAGAAGTCTCCAGGCATTTTTTCACCCTTTATGACCTATTGTCTATGCTAGGTGGTTCATCAATATTAAGAATAGAATTACGTCTAAGCAAACTTATCACAGGTGATTCAAACATTGAACATCTTTCATTGCAAACACAATTGTATCCTGTTCCAGTCAGTAAGAAAAATAAGGAAGAGATCCTCAGAAGCTATTTAGCAGAATTTTTGTGCTCTACTTCATTAGAGTGCATGTGATTTCCGCATTACTTAGTAATTACTTGCCATATAAGGAGGAAAATATACATGCAAAATCTTTTGAAATTTTTTTAAAATACATCGTGATGCATGCTACTGAATTTCAGTTTGGATTGGTAGAAACAGGAATGAACAGAGCCATTTGTTTTCTCCTAGCACAGAAATACAGAAAAGGAAAGGGAAAGACCAAGATTATATTTATTTTTTTTAACACAATGTAATTGGAATTATTACTTTTTTCACTTCAGTTTTCTGCTTTCTCACTCCTTGAAATTCTAATTGCAGAAACATAATCACTGGAGCATATGACATAGGATAAAGATGGACTTACATCTAGGCAAGAATCCGACTGCCTGATAGGTTTCTGCCAATTATGTGTACTTTATATTGAAAGATTTTGTTCTTCTCCTCAGTGGACATGACATTTTTAACTCCTAGTTAACAGTCATTCAGGCTGCATTTCATACATGGTCATACACAGTATATGAAGAAATCATACTTTCAGATTAAGAAAACTAGCACAGCTGTTTCAATGTGACTTCTATCAAGATTTACTTCTGTTACAAAGGCTTCTTTTTTACTCTTCATTTTTTACCATTACTGAAGCCTCAGATGAACAAGTCCTTGGCAGCATATTCCCAGACTCTGCTGTCTAACATCAAAGCTACCCCGAAATCACATAGCAGGATGCCTTAACAGACGTTCCAGCAGACATCAGGCCGTGAAACACTTTCACATGTCAGAAAAAAAGAAATTAAGAGCATTCAATGTGGCTATGGGGTATGCATGGGCTGCTGACAAAGCTGTGGGATTTATTGAGAGCGGTTAGCAAGTTGTTTGGCTTCATGATCACAGGATAATACTGAAAAGACATAAACTCTAATTATTTAGATCACTAGGAGTCCTGTTTCTATATTTATTTATTTATTTAGAATTGCAGAGATACCAAAATTGAAGTACAAGCCTTTCAGAGTTGCCATGACAACTGGACACTTTGCTTTGATCGGTGATTATAGTTTTACCATTTTGGCATCAGGCATGAACTTTGATTGCTATGGTAACGTCACGGACATAACTTCTATTTTATTCCGCTCATACTTTGTTCTCAAGGAGGCTTTTTGCTTGTTTGTGAAGAAGCTGAGAACTGTGTCAGCTGCATCAGAGGGAAGCTGTTAGGAACATTATGAAATGGGCTTTCCCAGTTTAAAAAAATATTTCACATCAAGAAATGATTCTCTAAATGCTCTCATATTTAGTAGTTGAGCTTCTTGGCTGACGTAAACGGTTGTAGCTCTATTAAGAGCAGTAAAGTCTCCTGAATCCCAGTTGGGCTCTACAGCAAATCCACATTTCTCTGGTTGGATTTGCACTGCAAGAGGTGAAGAATCCCCACTGCCACATATTTATGGTCTAGTTTAGCATTCAAACAGTGAAAGACAATGTACAGGAAACAGTAAGGATGACAGAGAAAATTAGAGGAACAAAGGTAGATTTAAAATCAAAAAGTAAACAAACAAAAAAATAAACAAACTAGAAGGACGTGTTTACCAGACTCAGCTTTTTAAATTTCACTTCAATTTGGAGATGAAAAAAGTTTCATCACTCTTTACAGAGATTCGATATTAGAAATTTCATGCAGGTTTCTGCTTGCAATGAGTAAGTAAAGACAGCTTCATAAAATAATAGAATGGTTTGGGTTGGAACAGACCTTTAAAAATTGTGCAGTCCAACATCCCTGCCACAGACACGGATACCTTCCACTGGATCATGTTGCTCAAAGCCTCATCCAACCTGGTCTTCAACACTTCCAGGCATGCGGCAGCCACAGCTTCTCTGGGCGACCCGCGCCGGTGTCTCACCACCCTCATAGTGAAGAATTTCTCAATTATATCAAATGTAAACCTACCTTCTTTCTATTTAAAACTGTTTCCCCTTGTCCTGTTACTACAGGCCTTGATAAAAGTCTTTACCTTTTCTATAAGACCCCCCAACATACTGAAAAGCTGCAATAAAGTCTCTGCAGAACCTTCTCTTCTCCAGGTTGAACAGCGCCAACCCTCTCAGCCTTTCTTCATAGTGAGGTGTTCCATCCCTTTGATAATTGTCATGGTCCTTCTCTGGACTCGCTCTAAAAGATCCATGTCTTTCTTGTATGGAGGCCCCTGAACTGGACGTAGTACTCAGCTTTCAGTTAAATATCCAGAACTGGACATTTATACACTGTGAGGCACGGGTAGCAATTTGTGGAATTCCTGGAGGTGGTACATCTCACAACCAGTTTTACTCCTTCTGACATCTATCTTGCAGCCTTAAGTAAGTGAACTGACATACAGATTTTGCTAAAAATGAAATAACAAGAAATGATGAGTTGGGATAATTATTAACCTTAAAAGGCCACTCATACTTTCTTATTATATCAATTTCAGCTTTGATGCTCAGTAAAAATGTCTAAAGTCACCAGTGAAAAGCAGGACTTCCTATGAGTTACTAAAAAGAAAAAAAATATTATTTTTATGTGGATATATGAGACATATATATATATGTGAATATATGATATGAACGTGCCACACACAGCATTCCCGGAGAGGCATGTCTGGATGAAGGTCTGAACGTTGGTTTTGTTTTAGTTCTTATAACTAATAAGTTTATAATGCCCCTTATCTGTATCTCAGTGTAGCAATTTCTAGAGCTAAACTCACATCTCCCCAGTACAAATATGTGAATAAATTCTATCTTTAAATAAACAAAGAGATGGTAGTACTGTGTGGGCTAGAGTAAAGGATTATTCATCTATTGCACAATGTCTGCCAGATGCTTTGGAGCATTAGATCAACTTGTGTACTTTAGCATCCAAGTTCTTAATGTCTACATGGCAAGAGGATTTAATCTGTTCTGCTCACCTCTGGATGTGTAGACCTGAAGTTATTCATAACTGTTAAATAGAAGATTATTAGTCCTACTTGAAATGTGCTGGATTTCATATGTAGTAGGCTGAAATCTTTGGTTTAACAAGCGTTTGCGCAACAAAGGTGCTCAATCTGCAGCTGTGGTAGGCACTGTATATAGTGTCAAGATTCATGTATGTTACAAGTCTCAGCAGCCTAACCTGTTCCTGCGCAAGCCATGTTGGCACTGAAAGCCTATGGCACATGAGACACCATGCAAACAGCTGAACTTTCTCAGCACACCTGGCTGAGGAAAAGCTTTATCTCCAACAGGGAGTGTTAGTGTGGTATAGTACTGACCTCTTCTGCTACCAGGCTAGAACTGTGAGGTAAACCTGGTACAGTGTTTTACTACCCACATCCCACACCCAGTACAATCTCACACACAGTGCCAGAGCACCTTCAAGCCCTGCTGTAGGAGACAAAATCTTTTTCTGAGACCTAGTCCTCATTGATATATGATCTTTTTTGAGTGCTGAGAAAAGAAGAAAACAAGTGCTCCTTGAAAAATATATCCATTAAGCAAGAAGTGCATGCTTGATAGGAAATTCAGGCAAAAATAGTGTCCATGGATGCAAGATTTATTAAAAAAAAATAAAAAACAGACCAAGCAAAATAACCTTAACTATCAAACCATCATTGATTATTTAGACTCCTTGGAATTCAGCTTTTAATAAAGCAGACCATTAAACATGTACTTTCTGGAAGAAAGCTTGAAGAGACTGTATTTGAATATTCTGCTTTGAATTTCATTGTAACTGAAACTGAAGCTGATTATGACACACAGGGTTCTGCCACTTGGAAATTGCACAAAATCTCAAAGTATTTTCTGAACACTTGCTTTCCAGCTAGTTTAAGTTCTACACTCTCAGATACTGCTTTAAACCATACAGTAATAGCCTTTTTTGCTCTTCTAAACATGAGGTCAGCAATCCTTAATTATATTGCCACAGCAATGGATTACTCTTAAATCAAATTAAATTGCATCCACAGGCTATAAAAATTATCTTATTCTAGAGATTTTTTTTGCGTGTTAGGGATCAGATCATCCCTAACATGCCATTTTGAAGGTTTTTTGGAAGCTGATGGCAATCTAGTTTCCAAGCTATTTTGCAGGTCTCACTTTGTTTGGTGTTCCTATAGGTTTCTTTTCAAAAGCATCAGCACAGGCTGAGAACTTTTCTTTCACCGTTAAATTCTGCTCAGCCACATCAGTCTGTCTCAATCTAGGTTTTACTTTATCATAACTCTCCATTTTACTCAACCAGTCATCCAGTCATGTAAGGTGATAGACTTGTGTATCCGATGAAGAAATTAATGAAGGTTCTTTGACTGGTTTTAAAAGTAATATGCTTTGTAAATCAAATGCAAACAACATTGCTAAGCAAGGAGCAGTCATTAAATCCTTCAGAGCTGTAGTGAAGCTTATGGAAATAGAATCATAGAATGGTTTGCAAAGCATCTTAAGATCATCTAGTTCCCCTACCCCTGCCATGCTAAATAGCATTTGATCAGTAAGACTAGGTAATTTCCAGCTACAAGAGGAAATACTGTGTTAGAAATAAGAACTTCCATCTTCTCTATCAGCATAAAAATGCAAGAAAGTAATTGGTTCAAAACAAGAAATAGAGAACTTACTTGTTCTACCCTACAGCTCATAAAAAATAAAAATTAAATGCTTGCTGTGAGACAGCAGAATAAATTGCAAAGAAACTAACACAAAAATTAATGGGAAAGAAAGCTCCATACACATACAGAGAGAATCTGCATAGTTCTTGTGGATGTGTCATTTCATTCAATCCTGTTTGCAAGAAGTCCAGAGTTGTGTTTATTGGAGATGATGACCTTGAGTAACAGTATCTTGCCTAATCTAAATATTCCTAGCACAATTAGAACAAAGTTCCAGAGACAAATTTGGAAATTTGCAGCACTTACGAGTCCTAGCACAGAAGAGCTTTGTGTAGTGGGTTGAAATATTTGCTGAAATCTGAATACTTTTTTCAACATATCAGGCATTCTTATGTGAAGCTCACACGTATTTGTCCTTCGATAAATGCAATTTCCTACAATATAGTGCTTCATTATTTTCCACTTCTCTCCCCCTTGTCACGTCTTTATTATTCTCTCAAGAGTCACAGACACCATCCTCCTGGAGGTTCTGTAAGCCTAAAGCAGTATTTCAGAAGAAAAAAGAAAAAACCCAAGCCACCTGCTAATACATAAGGTCAGTGGTCTAAAACAAAAACCTTAGAGATAAATCTCTTAGGGAAAACAGAAAGAGAGGGAGACTTGGTTCTCAGTCAATGATGGGCTTCATTTTGGAAATGTAAAGGTGATAAAAAGTTGTCCATATCTAAAATAAGCCATTAGCAAAGTACACAGGTCTTCTAAACACTTGCTAGTATGCTCACTGGGTAAACAATTTTCAAGATAACAAGCAGAAGTTGAATTCATAGTTTGACAACTGCGGATAAACTTCAGGCAAAGTGAAAATTCAACCATAATTCAGTTGTAACTCTGGTATGGCAATATTGTATTTGCTTCTGAAATTTGTTATTTTAGTGTTGGCTTTCAATACTCTGTATTTCTCAATCTGATTCGACCCTCTATCTCTTTCAAGTCTAACATATTTTTCTGGTCTTTGCCTCAACATCTAAATACATCCGTTTCCTTTTCAGATTTTATATTTTACTTCCATAGCCAGCTTTTTAGGTTCATTCTTCTACTTTAATCTTCTTGCTCTGACACTGAGGATTTCTGTCTTTGCAGTTCCTGAGCTAAGATTCTTGTGAATAAACAGCAGCTTTAAACAGAGGTCAAGCTTGTGCTTCTAAGACACAGGCTCCTCTTCTCCTCAGAGAGTAGTCTGCTCTAATGAAGATACTCCTTAGGATGATACATCCACCTCAAGTGTATTTCTGGTGGTATTATAAGCAGCAGCCCTTCCTGAATTACTAATACCCATTGTGTATCTTCCTGGAAAGAGCATAATTCATTTGCGTAGTAAGGCTGAGCTGGCCACTGTCTCCTCATTCCCAAATGCAAGAAGCAGATCAAATGCTGAATAGCTGTGTCTGTGAGAACAGTATGTTCATTGCTCTTGTTTGTATTCTCATGCGGATGCACAGTTTATACCATCATTCCACTTAGAAATTTTTCAGGATAGCTCTAGCAGAGCCCTAATAATAAGCGGATTCTGCAATGGAGCTCTATCATATTAGAATGTCCCTCTCATCCTGAAATATGAGGTAGAGGATGGAAAAATTATCAGTAGTACTGTTTTTATATACCTATACTACTAACTATGATGACCGCCTTGTTTAAAAATATGTGGAATTTATGGATCAATACAGTTTTGACCTTCACTGTTAATTTGAATCCTTTCCTTGCATTATAAGTGCATCTTTGCTGTTACTTCTTCCTTACTTCACATGTAGATATTTCACCTATTGTTTTTCTGTTCTGCTTCAAGATAAACGGGAAGCACTTGAGGAAGCAAGGACATGTCATAATTTTTTCTTGTTGGAATTTTTCCTCTGCTTGGTCCAGATGGAGTACTTCATAGCAATTTTACATGATACAGTGCTGCCTTAGTCTTTGCATATGAGGAGCCATACTAGGAAGCTGTCACTTTTGTGCTTAATTGTGGTAATAGAAAGCAAGACATTCTTAGCAATATATATTTCCTTGTGTATGAAATATATTTGAAGCTTTTGATTGATGCACTTAGAATTGCTTCATACACCATCTGTATCCATCTGCACATGCTTTTAATGGAATGTATTAATAAAGCTCTAATAATATGTCATCTTATTCAGTTCTATCAAACACATTCTATATATGATTAGTTTAAAATTATGGAAGTCTCATTTAACATATGTTAGTGCTTCTGCTTCCAAATCCCAGCAGTCACTCTAAAATTATTGAACAGAGCCACAGATTTATTTTGGCAGTAACCAAGAAGTAGCAGTCTTTATGACTAAGAAATGAAATTATTTTTAGAAAGAAAAGAAAAAAATGTTTAGAAATTAATCTGCCTTTTTCATATACTTGATTGGCCTGACAGGAAATTTAACCAACAAATTTGAATGTTGTCTTCTCAAAAAAAATCCTACAGAAACATTTTTCAAACAGTATCTTTTAAACCTAGGCCTTCTCATTTATGTATTCATTTGCATATATTTCAGAACATATCAGTGATTCCTTCTTCCGCTAATTGTCAGTTCATTTCTATTTAACTTTCCTGTCTAAGAATTTGTTATGAAATAATGATCTTAAAATCTTTATAAATACAGAATTATTTTAAATATAGCCAACTCTAACAAAGGACCTCCTAGCCTCTCTGACATCTAACATATTTATAGCAGTCTCATGATTTCTTCCTTATAATTGTGCTTTTCATGCTCCTGACTACCTATTACCCAGTGGTGAGCTGTAGCACAAATTTGAGGCTCTCACTGTGAGACGCATACCTGAGCAGAGCTACTTCTCTCAAGCTATTCCCCTATTTCATGGTATGTCCCAAATAATGCAGGTTACAATCCCACAAGACACAAATCTCCACCTACCAAACCCATTAACCTTAGATTTCTCTTGTATTCTCGAAACAAAGCTAAAATTCTTTGTTACCTACTATGGGGTTTATGAGCACTATGTGCAGCAAACGGTCCTCTTCCTAGGTTTTTTATGCCTTTAAAATGTTGACAAACTTTACAACCACTGCTATATTACTTTATCTTCGGTCTTGAAAGAGGCAAAGGAAGTAGACCAGAGCTATAAAATGGTTACAACTCACCTGTTATGCCTTAATTAATACTGTATGTGTCTTTCATCTCTCAGAGGACAAGGGCAGATCACACATCCTCCCCCCCTTCCCAAATAATTTTAAATTACAGCCCTCAATTATTCTGAAAAAGCAAATCAGCTCTTTTCACTTCTTATGACATGCACTCCCCCACAGTCTCATTTCCTAGCTGACACCCTGGGTTCCCCACATCAAGATCTGTGACATAATTTTTTCTCTTGCCTCCTCATCACTGACATCTACTGCCTGTTGAGATTTCCTGCAGTGTCAGAGACAGCAACATGGTCTGGCAAACGTGACACAGTGTTCTAGGGCATCTCAGAGAGGCAATTTGTAGTTGCACAGAGACAGCAGAATCACCCACTAGAGTATCTGTATGTAGGTGGGCACACATGAGCTGGGTATTGAAGACTCAGTTCAGTTTTCTACAGTATACAATGTTGATACACTACGTATAGTTTGTACTATGAGTATGACTCAAATTTTCAGATTATGTCATAAACTTCAGCAGAGTTATTTATCTAGACCATTTTTAATGATGGTCTCATTTTACTAACTCTTAATTCTAGATAAAACCACATAACCAAAAAATACATAATGCTATGCATAGATATAAGGGCTTACTACCATGCACAATTATTTGCCTTCCCAGACATAAGCTAGGGATGCTTCTAGCTGAATATTTTAAAGGGATTCCTCAGATGTATATTTCATTAGCTGCATAATTTCACTCCCTACTTCTGAATTTGGAATTTCTCCTTGACACAGTAAGCTTTCAATCCGTGTGATGCTGCATTTCTTTGCATTCACAGAACTGCTCTCTTCTCAGAACTCATTTCCCAACAACACCAATTACTGTCACCTACTTTTACTTGACATTAATCGTAAGACAAGCTAAACTAGCTATACTTAGGCCTGCCAGGCTGATATGCAACTGATTTAAGAGCCGCATTTATGTTTGCTGTTCAGTACAGCACTACAGGAAACAGCTAAGGTGCTTTTAGTTCAGGGAAAAAGCTTTTATTGGCTATTTTATTTTTAAGAATCCCATCTAAGATAAAATGCTCATTGAAAATCTGGCAGTACAGGCTGCGCCTCTCATGTATGCACTTAATCAGTAGAGGGTGGTTTTGGTTTTGGATTTGGTTTCTTTCTTGATTATATTAATACAGAGGGAACTGCTTAACCCAAAGTAAGTGATTTCAGGCAGAGTACACTTATAAGGAAGAAAAGTGAGAAATTACAAACCATTTTAGCTAGTCTTTGATGACAGAAACAAGTGTTAGTTCTTGTTACCTGTTGCTTAGCCTTGAGAAGGCAAGACGACTTTGTATATGGCCTAATGATCAGATCACCTCTATACCTGTGATTGCAGCCCCAAGGCTAAACTGTCCTCATTCTGTTGTCTTTCAAATGACCAGCATGTTTCAAGACCTGAGATAATCTGTGTATAAAACAATATTTAAAGCTTTTTTCACTGTAAAGAGGAGATGCATCATGACCTGAACCTATGGTTCTGCTCAGACACAGTGCAACATCCCTAAACTTTGTGTGCATCTCTGTCTCTGCCCCTGTCTCTTGGTTAATCAGGAGCTTAATAGCGTATATACAGCACTATTTTAGTACATTTAAACAAACTCGTGGGAGTAAAGTCCAGGCATTTTCTCAAGGGCCAGGCAATGGGAACAGGCTCTGTTTTTAATTAGAATAATGGAATTTATTAACCATAGCTAGGTTTTTTTACAGAGAGTAGGAAGGCAATATGACCTCATGGAAGAGAAAAGCTCCAGCAATCTGATGTCTGTGCTGGTTTTGCCCCTAACCTGCTTCATAACATAAGGCTGATTTCTCCACCTCTGACATCATTTATCTTGTCATCTAATTTCAAATATTTTAGTGAAAAAACAAAAGCTGTCTTCCATTGTATTTATATAGTACTTAAAATTATGTGTTTCCTGTCTAAGTTGGAATATCTATATGGTACATAAATACCAGGTTATGATTGCATACCATGATATGTTGGTGCTTTTCTATTGTCTAGTTCTTGTAGGTATCTAGATAGGAACTTCTCATATAAGTACCTAGGACCCATTAGTTCTAAAAAGAAGCTAACTGATGTAGGAAATTGAGGTTGCAATTGGGTTTCTTCAAGGACACTTACTATATCCTACAGCTCTCCAATGACTTCTAAGGCTTGCAGGCTACACGTCCCAGTGTGATCAGTGGTGAGGCACAACTGCTTCTCTTTCAGTGTTGATGAAGCTCCAGATTGAAGCCATTTAAAGTCCTACTGGGCATCAAAATCCACCTTTACCATCCATGAGCTGTTTTCCGGGTGCAATTGATTTCAGCAGCTGTCAGCATCTACGATGCAAATATCTGTGAACCATTTGCCGTTTAAAGGAAATACACCATTTTAAGCATCATTCCTCTGATGTATTTGTAATTTCTAGTTTTCTGGTAAGATGATCTGCTTTCAGAAAAATCTAACTTCTCTCTTCTGTTATTCAGGGGAATCTCAGCTGAAGTTGTCTATGTTGCAGATCTCTATAACTGGTCAGGCACCAGTCCATATTTGCAATTTGAATGTTCACCAGCTGATTCAGCCTGAAACATGAGACTTCCTGATTCTTAAAGTCCATCCTACAAAATTAAAATAAAATGTAAACTATATTGTTTGTAGTCAGGCAAACGATATTCTTAAAGATACTATTTCAGCTTGCAAAGACTTTGAACAAAATAACATGCACTTCTGGAGAACCCCTGCAGCCTTTGTTTTATGAATATTGTGACTACCTTTCTGAAAGGGAAAAACTTATCAAACACTAAGCTTTCTGGATAGTTTTTCAGCCTTAAGTAATTTCAGCACACTGAAAGCATTTCTTCATATACCAGCTCTTCCATGTTTACAATCCACCCACAGATGTACATCTATTTAACAGTACATACCACTAAATGAATAGGATTTTAATATTAGCAAGGGGAAGTACTATAAAAACAGACAAGATTATGTTACAGAAATGAAATAAGATTACATCTTAGCTACCAAAGTCAATGGGAGAGTGGAAGAATGGCTTGTATTAATTACAAAACATGATGTTTGGACATGCATTCATGTCTATAAAAAGGCTGATCGATACTAGCCATTTGCGGAGGTTACCATCGATGGAGCCAGCTACAGAGGCTAAAAGGCAAGGTACATCTTTGAAAAGTTAAAAATGCAGTCCTTAGGACTTGGTTTGAAAAGAGGACCTGCTGCCACAGTATTTCTATATGAAATGTCTTCTTTAGAGCACCTTCAACTTATTTGCTAAGGTAAAGTTTAGACTGGGATTTTAGAATATGTCAACACTATGTCAAGCTGGCTTTACACGAGCTAGCACTGGAGCTCAATGTTAACAGACCTTTCCAGCACTTTCTAGATTTTGCAGGCTATTGAGAGCGAAGCTGTGATATGCAGCACAGAGAGACTCTCTGACTGCTCTTTACTATACATGGGCACTGGGGTAAATTTGCAGAGAAATGAGAATCTGTAATCCCAAGAATCCCTAACCCTGATTTCTCCCAGGTTACCTCAATAAAGCAAACAATGTAAATTTTGCATGTTTTCCTGTCAGAACAAAACCATTATGAATCTCCAGCCTTCTGGTGTTAAAGTAAGCGTGGATCTGAGAAAGGAAAACTGAAGCAGAGAGAAAGAAGACTTTTTTTCCAGGAATACTCCCTTAAATCAGCCAGAAAGCTGGTTTAGCTGTCTGCAGCATTTCCTCTCAACAAAGAAAAAAGTAATAATCATCTCCAGCTGTGACCCTAGCAATAAACACATTCTTATTATCATTCTCAGGCCATAAACCCACAGTTTCTCTGCTGGAAACAAAGAACCATTCAGGTACTAAGCATGAAGGCCTGTTATTTGTACAAAAAGAGCTGTGCTTTTATGAGGAGTTCACAATCAGTGCAAGAAGTCCATGTGTTTTCAAACAGTGTGGATCCACCATTCTCAGCAGTCTTCATATCATCTAGTTCATATTGACTTCTTTCCAACCATAGAAGACATAGAGTTTAAAGTATTACTGTGTTCTTCCATTTCAATTTACCATCTCATGCCTTAGATGGCTCACCTGCTGTGCACCTAATTCCACTTCCAGTTACACAAGGCTAAATCAGCACTATAAACTCCCCCCAATCCCGGGTAACATTGGGAGAGGGAAGTTCCGGAAGTTCCCTTCCATATAAGGGCTACACAGTAGCAACAAACATGTTTCTTAAGATACAAAGTGATTCCAAGCAACCATGACAATAATATACATTTTTTATTTTACTTCAGCAGAAAGTATGGGTCTACTAAGTCCTAAAGTGGCCTTACACAAAGGCTTGTGGAAATTTATTAGGTATTTATTAATTCATTTAAATTTTGAAGAATAATAATTACTATTATAATAATGTTACTATGACTCAGAACATCAACTGATTTTAGAGAATTCAGAATGATCTGAAAAGAATTAAGAGTTGTCTGAAAGAATAAAATTTATCTGAACGCAAGTACAGTGTACATGTCTGCACTTTGGTTGTTTCTCTCAACTCTTTCAGAATTGTTGCAGAGAAATAATGATTTTCTGGGTGCCATTAATCTCATGTTGAAACAAGTGTATGGAACAAGTATCTGAAAGGAGTAACCCCCTAAACAGCCTGTTTCTCTGTATTGCCCATAGTAAGAGTTTCAGCTACAGCTCTGCTACAGGTGAGTTATATTCATCAACAATGCAGATATCTCACTTTAAGTGTGATACCTAATCATGGAGATAGACTGTAAAGTTGTATATCTAAAAAGAGTAAAACAATTTTGTATTTTGATGTAAATTTCTACCCTTTAAATGTGGGTATTCACATGCGTTGTGTTGTTATTTACTAACATCATTCCCCCTTGAAAGTTTTTATGGGGTGATGGAAATGAACATACTGATGAAGAATACAATGAAAGGGAGTCAGAAAACTTTGCCAAGTCTGAGTTTCATCCATTCTGCTTACTAAGAATACCATCCTATATGTTATTGCTCTTCCAGTGAATAGTAGTTTTGCTATCCAACTAAATATGCATCTCTTTGTGGGACAAAACCTCTCTTTCTCTGGATTTCTACAGACAGGGAGCCTTGCTGGAAGGGAATGAATCATGCAGAATTTGCTGTCAGCTGCAAGCAGCTTCTATACAGTTCATTTATAGCCATATCCTGACACCTAAATCCCATTAGAAACACCCAAGTTCAGTATCTTTTGTGGTTTCTGATGTGTTCTGGGTTTCCTCTCTTTTTGTTAGGTGTTGAAAGTCCAGATGAGCATGAATTGTTTTCTTTCCTTCTTGTTCATGTGATTACTGCAGATCTCTGCCCTTTGCACTGCTTCTGACTATAAGGAAGAGCACACAGTCCTTAAGCTTTAAACATACTGTCAAAAATCACTAAATCTTCTAGACTTCTTATTGCAAGAAAGACATGTTTGTTAAAAAAGAAGAAAAAGACCAGATGTTTCAGAAAGATCCTTTATCCTTAGGATTCAGAGATGCTGTACACTGGAGTGGAAGAAGTAGAAAACATTGTATAGGTTTTTGTGTGAAGTCGTTTTTTCATTTTCTAGATTTCTATGGTATTTTTCTATAGATGTTACTGCAGACCTTCAGATTTGCTCTGTATTAATTATAGGCAGTATTTTGTGTGGATTTTTTTGTCTGTCCTGTCTGTTTCTGTGAAATGTGGGGACTAAACAAGATGCATAGCAAGAGAACAGGAGCTGACAGGAATAACATCTTTCCTCCTGAATAAGCCAATCCACACTCAGTATGCTTTAATATTTCATATTCGCTACCTCCAAGAAACAAGGCTCTTGTAGAAAGAATTATGTGACCTGTTATGCAGCATTCATTGCTCTATAGTCCACTTCATGTTTTCTGATTTTGCTACAGACCTTGATCCACTGGCAAGAAGAAAGCTCGTGTTTTTGCTTTGGAAGAGAAAGCTGCAGAAGGCAGTGTTAAATGTTGGTCATCAAACTTTCCCCTAGGGTTGTCCAGAGCATGATAATGCACAAAGCCCTGCCTTGCAAGGTGATGTAAAAAAAGTGAGATTGAGGTAAGCAGTGTGAAATAACCTGGCACACTAAAAGACGCTTTATGCTGCTCAGAAGCATGATTGTGCTCTCTTTTATATCTAGCTTTTAGATCAAGTTTCAAGGTCGAGGGCCAAACTCAGTTGTTGTAGTTTAAGCCCAGCCAGCAACTAAGTACTATGCAGCTGCTTGTTCACTCCCTGCCCCCTCCCCAGATGGGATGGGGAGGAAAATAGGAAAAATGTAAACCCTACAGGTTGAGATAAGAACATTTTATTAAATTAAGTAAATATTATAATAATACATAATGACAAAAATATTGATTATAACAATAATAATAAGGAAAAACAAAAATAAGGAGAAATAAAAATTCGGAAAACACAACTGATGCTCGATACAGTTGCTCACCACCCACTGACCAATACTCAGCCTGACCCAAACGATGATCGGTCCTTCCTGGCCAACTCCCCTCAGTTTATATACTGGACATGTAGAATCATAGAATGGTTAGGGTTGGAAAGGACCTGAATATTATCTAGTTCCAACCCTCCTGCTATGGGCAGGGATGCCCCACACTAGACTATGTTGCCCAAGGCTCTGTCCAGCTTGGACTTAAACACCACCAGGGATGGAGCGTTCACAACTTCCTTGGGCAACCTGTTCCAGCACCTCACCACCCTCACAGTAAAGAACTTCTTCCTTATATCTAACCTAAACTTATTTTGTTTAATTTTAAAAATGTTACCCCTTGTCCTATCACTACAGTCCTTGATGAAGGGTCCCTCTCCAGCACCCCTGTAGGTCCCCTTCAGATACTGGAAGGCTGCTATGAGGTCTCCACTCAGCCTTCTCTTCTCCAGTCTGAACATCTGCAACTTTCTCAGCCTGTCTTCATACAGGAGGTGCTCCAGCCCCTTGATCATCCTCGTGGCCCTCCTCTGGACTTGCTCCAACAGCTCCAATCTAGATAGTTAGGGTTGGAAAGGACCTTAAGATCGCCTAGTTCCAACCCTCCTGCCATGGGCAGGGACACCTCACACTAACCCATGTTACCCAAGGCTCTGCCCAACCCGGCCTTGACCAACTCCATGTCCTTTTTATGTTGAGGACACTAGAACTATGGAATATACTTTTGGCTCATTCAGGTCAGCTGTCCTGTCTTTGCTCCCTCCTGGCTTCTTGTGCCTCTCCTCACTGGCAGAGCATGGGAAAATGGAAAGTCCTTGATCAGGGTTACTTTGCAACAACAAAAATGTCGGTGTGTTATCAACATTGTTTTCAAACTAAATCTAAACCACAGGCCTGTCCCAGCTATAAGGAAGAAAATTAAATCTATCCCAGCTGAAACCACGACACAAATCAAGACCAGTATTAGCATCTCCTTCCCCACATACAGACTGGCAAAACTTTTATTATTTCTTACAAAAAGGAGTTGGACAAGGAGCTGGAATCCTCAGCAAGCCCAGAGAATATGCCTTCAGCATCTGAAGCCAATTAGGTAAAACTGCAGCAACACCTCCTGAGCCTTCATATAAACCACCTCTTTTTCCATGCGTTGTGCCTCAACAAGCTTTTCTGCTTTAAGCAGGGAAAGCAAGTTGAAACAACACCTGTCTGTATATTCTGTGCACTTTACAGGGAAGATGACATATTGTCTGTCCTTTCCTACAAACCTTTCTTCATCCTTCCCTGATCATGTTCATTGTGTACAGTTGACTACCTTTTCTGAGATGCTCTTCAATTCCAGTGGAGGACAAACAAGCTGGTTGTAATAATGCATCACTTCCCCATGAAGACAGGCAGAGAAAGTGAGAGAGAAAGATTTCAGTTCCTCAGTAATTCCAGTTTCATAGTGGGTGACAGATAGCTCAGTCAATTCTTGGCTGCCAGCTGATAGGATTACTGTAAATAAGCTCTGCGAGGCACCATTTTTATGCACACACACTCATCCAAATTAAGTGATAATCTTGTTGATAGCGGAATTAAATAATGATGTGGGGATATCAGGCACTGATCACTTCAAACAACAGCAAATACCAATCTGGTATCTTATTAATCATTAAAATTAGCCCTTTGAAAAGCAACAGATCCTCAAGTGATATGAACTGGCATTTTTCCACTGAAATCAGTAGCATTGGATTAGTTTTCTCCTATGCAGGATTTGACCTATTATGCTTTTATATTTGCCCCCAACATGAATTATTGTTAAATGTTGTATTAGGGCTGCCACTATGTCTAGCCCTTGCAGAAAGAGATGTACGTCAAAGAAAAATAGCATTATGATGGACTAAATTGTTAAATCATCTATTTTTTGCAGTGTTTGAGTTCATTTTTAACAAGATCCATTCAAAAGAGAAACATACTTGGGACAGACAGAGGTGAAAAGCAAAGCATGATGCTTCAAGGAAAGATATATGACTAAGTGCGCGCAACTTATTCTTTCTGATGAAGCAGACATTATAGGAAGCAGCAAAAGTCCCCTATGTTGCTCAGTCCAGCTGGGAAGCACAGAATAATATTCTATGCAGAGGCTTCCATTATAAAACAAACTGTTAAAGGGCAAAGGAACTATTTTCTCTTAAGGATCCAGTTTCAGGTTCAAATTATCACAATTTAGCAAGTCAACTAAGTTGTTGTAATGGCCTATATGCACAACATAAGCCTGTAGGAAACATTAATGAATGGTAACTGAACTCTTTCATATGGATGTTTGGCCTTTTCAAAAGTGCTAAGTAAAGGAACCTAGCTTAAAAACATTTCAGTGAGTTAAGTTATGAGACAGCTCATTACATGCGACTCGTGGATGACAGAGTGCATCTGATCAGTAACCATTGGTCAGCTGATGGTGTAATTTTAATTGGATCATTAATTTGAACCTTTAGCTTGTACATTGTAAGTCAAATTTTCCTTGCAGGTGCACAGCCTTACCAAAGTGAAAGTAACATTTCTTGAGAGCATGGGGAAGAAAATTTCTCCTGTTAACTCATTGCAAAACTTGAGCTTCTCTTCTCTAGACACCCAAATACTGTTTGCTTCAGCTCATGTCAGACTTTATTCCAACCAGCTACCACCACTTTCTACTCTGTGAGCAAAAGGAGGCATGCTGCTCCTCCAGCCCAACCTCTGTAACAGGACAAAATTCTATCCAGCAACTTCATTTTCTCATCCAATAATTTGTCTCAAACTGACCTTGATTCAAATATGCTCACAATGAAGATTTCACTAATGATCCCTGTCACCCTGCTTTACAGCTTTACAGCTGTATATGTGTGATATAATAACAGTTCGTATTCCTCGTTTGATTTGACCAGCTTTAATTTCCTTTTAGTATCTTCTGTTTTCCCACTCTTTGCCAAATTGTAATGGCGCCAGAATCAGAAATTATGTCTTCTATAGGTACTTACATATGAAACATAGAGGGATAAACATGATTCATTATTTAGTGCCTTTCTTTTTAGTGTTTGAAAAAGTTATTTATGTCTAAGATTTTATGGTGTAGATTGCTGGTTCTTTTCATTATCATTTTATGCTACAATCAGCTATAAAACCCCTTTCAGTTAATTCAGAGCACCCATGTATTAATACCAGCCTACTCTGTTTAATTTGGTGCCCTGACTAGCTAGACTGTTGGGTCTGGTCTGAAATCAGTTATGCAAATTATCCATTGGTTTCAGAAGTAAGGGGATGGCCTTGTGCATATGTACCATATTGACGGAGTGCCGCAGAAGGTGTTATCCATACTGAGTATCTTTTCACACTGATATTTGGAGTTATTAGCTTAGATGCCCAAACTATAAAATTTAAATGACATGATGTTGTGTCTGGGCTAATTAACCTTGTTTCTCTGTGGAGCTAATTAGCTTGGATACCATGCTGTTTTGGCAGAGTTATCATGCATATGGTTCTGGCTTTACCTTGTTTATCTCCAGCTTAGGGATCTCTATACCTTTTTTCCATCCATGATACATACACCCCCCCAAAACATGAAAAATACCCCACAGAAAAAGACACTGGATAGCTATTAAAGATTATATCATCCATGGCTATTATTCAGAGTGTTAGGGACTTTTCACTCATGCTTTCCCAATGCACAGGGAAACCTTTCTGTTTCAAGATCATAGAACTGTTACCCAAGCTCCCATGTCCAAATCAGTGAAAAAAACAGGCTTTTATCAGAAAAAACCCATGTCCTGTAACCAGAAAGAAAAGATCTGGCAAAAGTTATGACAGGAAGTGAGGCTTTCCACATCAGTTTTGAATTGGATCATTAATTCTAGTCATGGATAATTACCTGAAGATCATAGCTAGCAGTTGACTGGATGTAGTTTCCTCAGTTCTCTAACTCCATGTGCTAGGACAAGAGAGTGGGAGAAGAGTTTTAGGAAGAGCACCAGATGGGTAATTGCATCACAGTGCTACAAAATCTTCATTCCTTGTTGGTCAGTGTAAGAAGAAAGGGGAGGAGGTGGTTTTGGTGTCTTTGCTGTTCTTTGTTGGTGGTGGTTTCTTGTTTTATTCTTTTATTTTCTTTTTTTTTTTTTTTCTCCCAAGAAAACTGGAACAGCTGAAATAAACTCTTGATTTGAATTAGGCTCTAGAGAGCAAACCTGTCTTTATTGACTACACTATGGAGCTGAAGAACCCAAAATGCTTGTACTAAATATCTTCCCCATGGAAATAACATGCTATGAAGATATCTTTTACAAATCTCATTGGGAAGAGGAATCACACCCACTTTATCACTACTCAAGCCCCTGGCTGGCTGAGGGTAGTAAGTTCAGGAGTTGTACCATGAAGCTGTCTTGAGACTTGGACTTACCAGCTTCATGAGCCTGACATGATATAACATAGCTATCTGTTGATGCATGAATGGAGCTTATTTCCAGCTTAAGGAGGAAGGAGTGTAGCTTGTCTTGAGTAGCTATGGAAGGCTCTGAACACTGACTCTAACCCCAGACTCACTTAGGAGAAGTCTCATGATAAAAGTCTGTATTAAATGACAGGAAAAGAAAGGAGAATTGAGTAAAAGAATCTTTGCTTAAGTGGAAGACGCCAGTTCTCGAAGCCTCTAAAATACCAACAACTGGCATTGTGTTGTGGTTTAAGCTTAGTCGTAAATTAGACAAAGCATCTAGCCTGCTTGTTTTCCCCCCACAACCTGTCCTTCCCCCCACCCCCCCCAGTCCCGGAGGGATGGGGAGGAGAATC
>WYDI02012927.1:0-19241 GCA_009867235.2 Psittacus erithacus | reverse complement strand
ACCGTCCCTCCAACAGATATCAGGGTGGTTGAAGTCCCCCATAAGAACAAGGGCCTGTAAGCGTGAGGCTGTTCCTATCTGTCTATACAGTGCTTCATCCACAGAGTCCTCTTGATCAGGCGGTCTATAACAGATCTCCACAATAATGTCTCCCATCGCTGTTCTTCCTTTAACTCTGACCTACAAACTCTCTATTGACTGCTCACCTGTCCCCAAAGTTCCATACTCTCCAGCCTATCCCTAACATAAAGAGCAACTCCTCCTCCCCATCTGCTGGGCCTGTCTTTTCTAAAGAGCCTGTAACCTTCCATTCCAACACTCCAGTCATAGGAGGAATCCCACCATGTTTCTGTGATGCCTGTTATATCATACCCCTGTAGACTTTCCCAGAAGGCATTATAAAAAGCTTTTCTAGTGCAATTAGCATAATTGAATAAAAATAATAAGGATCTGGTTTCATGTATATAGCCTTCTGGTCAAAAGCGGAAGCTGGAATATGTTTTTCAGGGGTCATGGAATTATTTCCCTAGAAGGATATTCCACAGCAGAAAGTACCAGAAAAACTGCATGAAAAAAAAAAAACCACACTAGGTAACTCAAGTGTTTTCAGATGAGTATATCAGTTCTTTCACGTACTTTTTGCTTAATCGGGGTGATGACTGAAATTCTGTTTAATCACTGTTCAGATGAGGTAATTATTGGAAAAGAGACCAAAGTACAAGACTAAGAAAAATGGAACATATCTGTTTCTGCTGGACTGTTATGTTTTAATTTTTTTTTTGTTTATTTACTTAAAATCAAATCTGAGTCACAACATGATTGTCTTTGTAAAGAAATTCTCATCTACACTTCAGGGGCACAGCTGCATCAAAAGTTCAGCCACCTCTATCATCATACTATGCAAAACACAAGCTGAACCCTGGTCTTCATCAGAAGTCATCGTATTAGAGATGAAGTATCATCACAGAGCAGGATCAAGAATATCAGAGCTACCAAGGTCTGTTACACATGCCAAGAGTAAACAACTCAAAACAACACAAGATGAAAAAGGTCATAAGATAAAAGCACTCTGTGTAAACAAAACTGAAGTTGATTCCTGGCATGAAAAACAATATCCTAAGAAGTTATAGCACCTTCTATTCCTGCTAGACATCTGCGATGAGGTTACAAGTCAGCCAGAGCAGAGAGGTAGGTTCACCTTGATGTTCTGTTTCAGTAGCTTCTCCAAATTAAGCTAACAGACTTTTAAATGTAAAAGGCAACTAAAGAATTGGGTGGGAAGGCATGGACAACACACACAAAGCCCAAGAAATATTGAAACACAACTTTTCACCTGCCATTGTATCTTTTTAGCCCTGTCTTATCTCCTAGGCTTAGAATCAATGATTATTTTAGTTGCAGCAACTTCCACTCAGTTTCTTTTTTGTCACTAAAAATAATATTTTTTGCAAACCAACATGTGGATTGCTCCTGCTCCTCTCAGGAATCCTCTCTGGACTTCTCTGCTTGACACTGCTGTTGAGGAGTTTTGAGAATTTTCTCTTCCCTGAAAAACAGTTCTTCCCACTCTCCATCTGATCCAGCTGGTTTAAAAGGAATATAATGGGGTTGTCAGTAATAGTGAAAAATCCAGTAGTGTTCACTCAATAGCTTCTGTGTTTCTTCTCTCAGTATATGTGCAAGCTTTGCAATACTTTTTCCATGGCCAAATCCTCTGCTTCTCTGTTACAAAGCATGGAAAACGAAAAGAGAGCAAAATTTGCTAAGTCACAACTCTACTGCCGTATCTGCTCTGACAGCAGAGGCATGGCTTGCAAACAACTGCACAGCCCAGAATCCAGAAGGACAGATATACTGAGTTCTCTCTACAGTGTATGTTGTTTTAAGATCTCTTTTACAACAGTTACAGCACTGGCTGTATTTTGATTCCATTGTGCTTTCCAGAAATTGCTGCTATATATGCGCAGGAGTACATTAAACTTCAAGCTTAGGGTTTTGGTTTCTTCATGCTTCTTTTTTTTACAGAAATATTTTGAAGTTAATGAATTAATTCACAGTTAACTTTGACAAAAGTCCTCAACAGCTATTTTGGTGTTGAAACATCTCATTAATGAAAGCAAAGTAAAAGGCAACCCAGCTCTGTTAAGTATCTTACTGTTAAGCACATCTTTCTCTACTATAGCTGAATCCATATACATCTGACTGTGTTTTGGCAAAAGCTAATCTCCATGTTCCCACACAGCTCAATGCTCTTTTAAAACAGCTGCATGGCAGTTGGGGGAAAATTGCAGGATGCAAAGTACTCCAGTAAACAGTGTGCACTCTGTAATTATTTTGCAGCCCACTGTACAATGTCTAATTGGATTCTAGGACTTAAAAAAGGATAAAGGAGACAATTCTTTTACTTAATTCTTCCTACATCTCATAAGCCACCTGTTTCAACAATGCAGTCCTCATTTTAGATAGCAGTAAAGCAACATGTGGAAGATGCTATTAGATGTTATAATCTTGTTATCCATTACCATTAATGGTTTAAAAGGTCTTAGGAGCCATGAGTCCAGTTGGCTGTAGATGAGTTGTGGGACTTCAAAGGTGAGACATCAGAGACAGTCAAGACCAAGCAAAATCCACATAAGTTTTTTTCAGAGCAGCATTGTTCAGTGGACCACCACATCTGGTTTCAGCTTGGTCACAATAGTAATGCAGACCTGGCATGACCTGCAGGAAATGATGTGATTACAAAGTCATTTTTCTAGAAACCAGCGCAAACTTACTCTGAGCAACAGAAACTGAAGACAAATTGGCTATTACAATCTGGAAGTTTGCTATTGTAACCTCCAGGAATTAACAGCTAACCAGTTTAGTGTACTAGAAAAACCTTCAGGCTATTCTCCTAGAGGCAGGCAACACTTGGTGATACTAAGCTGTATTTTGAGTGCTACTCAGACTGTTCTTCAGGCATACAGCAAAGGAGTTCAAAATTATTTCCATTCCTTTTTCAGAGACTTACTTCTGTGAACTGTATAGGGAACTCAATCTCTGAACATTCGTTATCTGAAGTACATTTAAACAGATATCTGACATATTCAGCACCCAATCTTTCTCTTGCATCAAGTCACAGATCCTACAGGGTGCTTCTGGTTGTTATAAGGCCCATTTGACAGCTGTGGAAAGCTCCTGAATGGTAAGCATAATTAATATAGTTCCTGAATAGTAGTTCAATGAATAATGACAGGACTGCTTGATGGCAATAGAAGAGCATTTTGCTCCCATATCTACAGTGTCCAGTAGGGATAATGGGGGTACTTTTGTCATAAGAGGCTTAGTTAGCATACACCGTGCTTTTCTAGATGACAGATAAAAAAAAGTTTATCCAAAACCTAACTAGCTGAAAATTAACCTGTGGGTTTGAAAGGAAACATGTGGGTTACACTAGAAAAAGCCAGTATCTGCTTCTTGAAGCATAGGTTCCACTTTGCACAAACTCTTTATGAGCAAATGAAAAAGCTTCTCCAACAGTTAGGAAAGAAAAATAATGTGACAAGCCAGTCACATTAAAATCATGCATCTAGTAATCTCCCAAATTGATGAGAAAATGTTCTCATACCTTAAATGCTGTCTGCAAGAAGACAGATAGCATTCTGCAAAGAAGGAAAATATATAGAAGGAAATATTTGTGTAAACGTATTAGTCATCACTGATCTGATTCAACAAAACATAACAGACTTACAGCACATGAAACCGAAAGTCCAACAGCCTAAGTACACATAAGCACTTAGTACATGACATTGACATACCCAAGTCACTTTGTTGACAAACAATGCATTAAGAAAGCCTTAGGAGACCCTCCCTGTTCCAGAGGAGGCATTTTACAGCAACATCAACTAAGCATCCAGGAGAGGGAAAAAAATGACTGCTGGCTTTATATCTCCTCATTTGCTGTGGAGAACACCTAAATAGTGTCTCAGGGTTCACAAGCAGAGCTGCCGCATGTCTGGTTTCATCTGAGAGTTAATTTCCTTCTAGTAGCTGGTACAGTGATGTGTTTTGAATTTAGTATAAGAAAAATGTTGATAACACACTGATGTTTTAGCTGTGGCTAAGTAGTGCTTGCCCTAAGTCAAGGACTTTTCAGTTTCCCATGTTCTGCCAGTGAGGAGGGGCACAAGAAGCCAGAAGGGAGCATGGCCAGGACAGCTGACATGAACCAGCCAAAGGGATATTCCATACCACAGCACATCATGCCCAGTGAATAAGCTGAGTTAAGAGGGGCCAATTGGTGCTCAGAGACTGGCTGGTTATTGTTCAGTCCATGGTGAGCAATTGTACTGTGCATCACTTATCTTTCTTGAGTTTTATTCCTCTCTCTTTTCCCTATTATTATTGCTATGATTATATTTTACATTATTTCAATTGTTAAACAGTTCTTATCTCAACCCACAGGTTTTTACCTTTTTCTCATTCTCCTCCCCATCAGAGAAGCGAGAGGAATGAGCAAGTGGCTGAGTGGTACTTAACTGCCAACTGGGATAAACCACATCACTGCATTCCATGTTAGCTGAAATTACCAGTCCTAAATGTGAATACTCTCCTGAAAGCTTTCTGCCTTCTCCAGGAGCCCTTCTTTTATCCCTCCTGCTTTCTCAGCACACTGACAAAATCCTGTAATAAAATGTTCTTTTGCTTAATTGAAAAATTAAGCTGCCACCTAGAGCTGATAAATTAGAGAGAGAACAAGTTTAATCTCACAAGACGTTGTTTTGCCTTTTCCTCTTTCCACCACTCTTTATCAGGAGAAATCTGAGATTTTTTGAAGCAACATAAGAAGCTATAAATAGTCCTCTCATAATAGAACAGTCCACACACATGAAGGACATACCTTGTATAAAAGATACCACCCTGGGCCACTCTGCTCTCACAGCTATGTCATAAGTTGCTTTACCTCACTGTCTGACCACACCTAAGAGGAAAGTGAGAATAGTAGACAAAAAGGGAAGCAAACAAAAGGTGGTGGACATCTTGCCTAATCTTTTTTTCTTAACTATAACTTGACAGAAGAGCTTCTGTTTTGCTCTAACTTGCATTCTGCTGCCATTTTTTTTGATAGTTGCTCATAGGTCTTGACTGCTGGGCAGGAAGGATTCCCTTCCCACAGGGCAAAAGAAAAATCCAAGATATTCCATATGACCAGACTCACAAACAGCAATGAATGGAGCTAATAACTAGCACACCTAACGTGGTGCAAAGAAAGACACAAAATGGATTATGAGTAGTTGGGAGCTTTCAGACAAGTATACAGACAAGGTGATCCTTGGATATTAGCTGGACAAGGAAGAACAGCATCTTGATAAAAATGAGAATCTGTACTGTGTGGAATGGCAGTGAGAATGTAAAAAGCTCTCTAGTCTAGTGTGCTCCAAAATTTTGTGTGTCCATAGGTTATGGATGTTCTGGAATACCTTAAAGGAAAACAAGACCTAGGAACTGGGTTTATTTCTGTAGTAAGGATTTTGAGTTAACTTGGGAAAAAAATATGACAAGAAACTAAGAGATCCCTATGACTAATCAATGTAATGTATCTGGTCTACTTAAAATACATGGAAAAGAGTAGCATCTTACTAAGGAATGATTCTTGCAAGTTAGTCATTTACTTACTCTAGCTCCTTAATGATAAGCATATTTAAAATTCTTCACATGACTCATTCTTAAAGTGCATTCCAATGTTTTGAGACATTTTAGAAAACTCATTCAGAAGTTTAGACATTAAGTAGCAAAATGTGGAAGTTTCCAGAGCTCTATTGTCTAAATCAGTTTTTTCCCTAGCAAATAAAAGTATCTGCAGGAATGGCATCCAAGATAAACAAAGTGATGATACTTCGTCTTTTTAGTCAAGTTTTGAGATTAAAGTTTGAAAGTAGTTTCTGGGTTTGTTTGGGGTTTCTTTCCAAAAAAGTCAGCAATGATAACAGTAATAAAAAAATAATCAGAGTGGTAAAGACCTGATAAATTTCAAAGCAGTTTCCTCACAAATCAAGATAATCCTAACACTTGAGAGGAAAAAAATCTGTGCCTAAGACACCAAAGACACTAGAAGGAGAAAGCCTGAATGTGTTCCAAGGAATTCTTTGGCTCCGATACGTGGAAACACCAGCATCAGGATTTAGGGATAAAGGAATACCTCTTTTTACTCTCTCTACTAGAAATGTAATTCCATTTTATTTCTAGAAAAAAAGTCTTACAAAACTAGTAAAAGTAGCTTTCCTTTAAATCTTCCAACATGAAACAGAAAATCAGAGCAGATGAACTTCTATCATCAAATCTTTCTCAGAGAAAGCATTTGGACTACTGTCAAGTTCTTACCTAGACCACAGTAGCAGGACAGAAAATGCATGTGTCTGTGTTTTATCCTCCTTTTCTTTGCTTAAAAGGGTTTTGATTAGTTATCAGAAGGAATAAGTGCTAGCTCTCATTTCCTGAGCAAAATTACTGCCTTTGTCTCATGTGGGCAGGGACTAATAACTGCAATCTACCTATTCATTTCTGCAAGTAACATCATTATAAAAGGGCTGGTTCTCTCAGTACAGAAAGCCACAAGTGACTGATAGTTTGGGGCCATAGTCCAATTATCTCATAGCCAAACAGATCTCCGATCAAAGCTTCATTTTGTATGAAAAAGAAAATAAAGGAGTCTGAAAATGCATAATTTTCCTTCTAACTTCACTGTGTATGCATTGGCATTTTTAAAGCTTCTTTGCTGTGGTTTCATGATTACTATTTGCCTGCATCATCACCTTGTATTTACTACCAAGTGAAAACAGTTTACTTCATAAACCACAAAAGCCTCTTGATATCCCTTTCAGCTTAGCATTAATAATGTAATTTGATGCCCTGAGCATTATCCTAGATAGTTTATCAACCGCACATTAACCACTTAGTACTTTCTGCACAGTTGTTATCTTATATACCATCAGTTCCTGTCCATATCACATCTATTTTGACTGAAAAAGAGAAGCAGCAGCATCTTGCCACTAACTGGTGGTCATTAACTGCAGTCTTATCTTGGAGATTAGGCGGATAAAATTTTTTGAGCTATGATAGACAGTTCTTCCCATACAGTATCTGAAAATGCAGTTTTGTACATAGGTAAGGCTGTATCTCTTCAGTAGACTCACATTCAGAGTTCTTATCACGTTATCTTTTTTCCAGCCTTGCAAAAATCCATTTTTCACAAAATCACAGAATGGTTTAACTTAGAAGGGTCCTCTGGAGGTTGTCTGATCCACTTCTCCCTGCTCAAGCAGGGCCAATTGTCTCACTTGTATTCGTCAAAAAGTGTGTGAATAAGAAACAAGAAAACCCCTCCCTTTGCAACAACTCACCAGTTTTTGAACCACTCTGACAAAGAAGGGAGATAGATAGTCAGCTGGCAACACACATTCCAGCTTTCCTCACTTCCTACTACCAGCTTATTATCTCCCTACCTAGCCCAAATCCATTTAAACCAACAAATCTCCAACTGCTTAAACCATGAGGTCCAGCATCCTTCATAATTTCAATCAAACAGGTCTTTATGTTTTCTTCCAGCTTGCCCCCATAGTTTTCATCCTTTTAACATAGTTACTTTTCTGTTATCCCCAAATTCATCCATACCATTATTCTTTGCTATAGCTAGCCCAGAAGATTTGGCAAAAAAAGATCATCCAGGCTATAGCTTTGGCTTAAACTTCAGCTTTGTATACACAGTGGTTCATTGCTTTGCTTCAGCAGTTCAGTGGAAAGTGACACAGGCTGAAAACTGGCTGAACTGCCAGACTTACAGGGTTGTGGCTGACAACAAGAAGTACAGCAGGAGGCCACAAAAGGTGCACCCCAGGGATCAGCACTGGCGCCAGTACAGGAACTTACTGCTTCTGGTCATAGCAAAGAAGCACTAAAATTGTGCTCATAGCTGCCAACTCTGCATCCTCTATGTATCTTTCATGGTAAGATCTGCTTTGAGTATTTCTTTAGTAACAGAGGACTGCACAGACCATTACTTGGCTCATAAACTCATGAGCAGAAATCACGAGAACTCATAAAATAGGATAAATATGAAGGCAAATGACAAAATCTCTCTCTCAAATACCATCAATGCATGGCTTTGGCTCCCACTCAGCTCAGATAAAAAGTCAGAGGGAAAGATGTCTCTAGATTTTACACGAAAGAATATGCCTCAGCCAGAATATCTGATTCCTTAAAAAAAAGGTTCTGTGTCCTTTTTTCTGGAAAGCAATCTAATCCAAGTCTGCAAAGGCACAAAAATGAAGCTCTGGAGTAGTGCTTCATACCCTGGGGGTGTCTCTAACCAACTTATTTTAATTCACATAACCGCTTTCCAGAAACCAATTGTCCGGGTTTCAGCAGTAGCAGTCATTTTTCTCCTTCTTAGTAGCTGGTGCAGTGCAGTGTTTTTGACTTTCAGCCTGGAAACAATGCTGAAAAACACTGATGTTTTTAGTTGTTGCTAAGTAATGTCTAGACTGACCAAGGACTTTCTGAGCCTCATGCTCTGTCAGGGAGGAGGGGAAGCCGGGAGGAAGCAGAGACATGACACCTGTCCCAAACTAGCCAAAGAGGTATTCCATACCAGAGCGCATCATGCCCAGTATATAAACTGGGGGCAGTTACCGGGAAGGGCTAGATCACTGCTCGGGTACAGCTGGGTATTGGTTGGTGGGTGGTGAGCAACTGCATTCTCTTCCCTTGTTATTTTCCTTATCATTATTATTATTGGTGGTAGCAGCAGTGGTTTGTGTTATACCTTAGTTACTGGACTGTTCTTATCTTAACCCGTGGGAGTTACATTCTTTCAATTCTCCTGCCCATCCCTCCAGGAGCGGGGGGAGGAAGTGAGGGGGAGCGAGCAAGCGGCTGCGTGGTTGTGTGTTGCCAGCTGGGTTTAAACCACGACACCAATAAAACCTTGTATGCCATTACCTTCTCTCCAATACATATCACCCAAAGGAAATAAAATCCACATAATTTCTCCCCCAGTATTACAGAAGCATGGAACAAAAATTAAATAGATTCCCACTACATGTGTGATGGCAGTCTAGCTGCTTCCTTCACGAATATCTCCATACCCTATCTGTGGCAGGGGACAGAAGGGTTATTACATCCCCCCTTCTCAGAAGTCATAGCATAATGATATAAAAAGACACATGACCTTCATCCTCAATATTATCTGTATCTTATATGTGTCTGCTTCTGGTACCATTCATTGACTGTAGCCAAACGAGTTCACCATGCATCATGCTATGTAGCCACTTGAATCTGAGGAAAACAATTTACTGCCAGGACAGTTTCTCTGAAAGTCTCTGACACTATTCTCAACTCCAGTTATCACAGCCTGGATTTAGTAATATGCAACAGATTCTTTAAAAGTGAGCTTTTCTCATGATGCTTAAGAAGAGGGAAGCTGCGCTGAATAAGAACAATAGGACCCTCATTTATGTGATTTAATTAAACTCAGTGGATGCTCCTTATTAGAAGATGTGTGGGCAGCGGGTTTTTTTTCCCTATTTAAAATGTTATTAGAGGGAATTCAGTAAGCGTTTCATTATTAAGTGCAATCAGAGAAAAGGTTTTCTACCAATTAAATGCTTCTAAATTATCTGTTAAAAGCAGTGGCAGCTATAATGCTTTGCAGCTGGTGGATATCTCCTCAAAAACTTCACAGTAGATGTGTGTTCCTATCTGTCCACACACAAAGGAATGGAAATTTGAGGAAAATGCCTCAAAAGCCAAAATGGTTAGGTTTTTCATTATCAAGAGGTTACTAATAAGGCAAGAATACTCGGTCTTTATGTAGTGGAAAACAGGATAAATGACCATTATCTTGCATCTTTCTCCTGTGTGTCCCTTTTCACACTTAGCCTGAGCTGCTGCATGACAGCTTGCTTTTAGACCATGAAAGCCCCACTGAAGTCTTCTGTGCCAATACCCAAGTTCAACATCGTTTAAAAATGGAAGGCTGAAACATGAGACTATACAAGAAATTATCACCACTTGTCTCATGAACAAAATCCAGGACAGCTGGGACTATGCTGCCTTCTGTGTCACTTCTCACGCTTAGCCTTGTGCAGCTCTTCAGTTTTGGGAACAATTGGGAAAACACTCACTGAGGGCCACTTCACAAGTACAGCAAACTGCATTTTCCCATATGTCATGGGCTTTGAGTAGCAAAGAGGGAGACGATATTTTATTATGGATTATAAGCTCCTGGTGTCAATGGATCGCACTCTTTTCACGGCAATGGCTACCCCTGGTAGAAAGACCTTAATTGCAGAGGTGAACACTTAGGATGACAAAATTCAGTGTATCACTACATTTGCTATACAAAGGAAAAGTTACAACTTCCAAGTACACAGCAGAGGGAAAAGATAGAAAGAGATCTGCATAAAGTACTCTATAGCTGGGTAAATATTTGTGATGGATTGCATGTGCTGTAGAGAAACCAGCACGTTTAGGGCACTTCCATTCCTAATTAAGCATCAGTGTGCTCATACAGTCATTTTAGAAAAAACTCAACCTGGAGTTGAGTCTTGTTGCTGCCTTAAAGCCCAGATAAAGCCTTTAAGGCAGGCATCAGTCAGAGCATAAACAGAGGATGTGGACTTTACTCTTGACACATGCCCATCCCAGTCCACCAGCAGAACATCTGTGAGGTATTTCAGACATGAATGTTGCATTGTTCTACACCTACAATGAGAGGTGAAGGAACAAGAGAATAGACTCCCAGTTTCAGCTCTGCCTTTATTCCCTTTCCAGAATCCCTTTTGTTTTATTACCCCTCTATGCTTTGGCTGGCAACCCCAAAGCACATTTGTTTCCCACTAATACTTGTGATTTTTTCATTCCTTGTTTCCCTCAGTTTGGTGTGGTTTCTACGTAAGTATGGCATTCCAAGAACGGAGTTATATTTAACACTTCGCTCATTGCATTGTTTGTATGTCAAGTCTAACAATGCAAAACCACATTAGACACAGACATATTTGCTATTTAAAGACATTCTCAGTCAAGACTCACAAGGTGGAGTCACATGGCTGTCTCCCCAATAACATAAGAATGTGCAACCAGTGCCAGGCAGAATGATACTTCAATAGTCCTCAATCTGAGTTACTGAAAATAAGGGATCTTTTCTTACCCAAAATGCTCTCAGATCCCCTTTTCTTCACCTACAAATAAAGAAGGGCCCTTACTGCAACCCTCTGCTTTCATGAACTAAGCTTGTCTGCAAATGAGAAGTTTTAAAGATTGCTCTCAGCTCATACAACCTCATGAGTTGCATTCACTTACAAATTGCTTCTCCATGGTTACCTTTCCAGGTACACGGTAAGAAATCCTGGTTTGAGCCATATTTCTCCCTGCTTGTTTTTAGCAAACAAGTGGTAACCATTTGGCAGAGGTGTTTCCATCAGAACTGAGGCATAGGGCAGTAGGAGAGACAGATACATATGAAAGTGTCTGTGTACTGTCTTTTGACCTGTTACATACTATTGGCAGATACAGGCAATATCAGCTTCCCAGTGTGACAAGCCTGTTGCCATGATGTTCCAAGGAATATATTTAGCCATGGTTTTCTTGATCTGTTGAGAAAAGTCTTGGTTCCTTGAAACATGGAGCAAAACGCTGAAACAAAAAGCTTCCCCTGCAGTGTTTTTCTACAGAAAAATTAAGACTGCGG
Organism: Psittacus erithacus; assembly: GCA_009867235.2. NCBI lineage: Eukaryota > Metazoa > Chordata > Aves > Psittaciformes > Psittacidae > Psittacus > Psittacus erithacus. Next base: position 7,516 of record WYDI02012927.1, on the reverse strand, counting down.
TAAGAATCTGCTCAGAACCTCCTGAAACACTAGAAAAGAAAATACAGGGAAAACCAAAAAGGGAGCAACAGAGAAATCTACCCCTCTGCATAGTTATCAGAAGTATGGGATGCTGAGAAATTGTGGAGATGGAGATGTCATTGCAGCCCAGAGATAAGGAAGTCAGCTGAGTGTCTAAGCCTGTGAGAGACTGGGCATCAGTACTCTCACCTGGGAGCTTCAGCACACAAGCTGGCCCTGATAATTTACTGAGTTGGCAGCTGTCACAGAAAAGTGATGTTCTCGGTATAGACCAAATGAGCAACCAAAATAAAACAAAATATGTGATGTAACGTCTCTTATGCTAGGTCTTTGTATTGATCTTGACCGAGAAACTGTTGCACATTTAGGAGTTAGTAATCCACAGAACAGTAAACCTGAGTGGCTGTAGGCCTGTGCTGTGCTGCACAAATTCCTTGGCCGCAGGACAAACTCATGCAGCTCATAGTAACAGAGGAGCCTGGAGGTAGCTCCCACTCAATACCAGCAATTACACTACCTGGGTGGTCTTGCCTTATCTGCAAATGCAAGAATTTCTCATGGTAACATCTTTCAGGAATAGTGTTGCTTCCTTGTGAGCAAATTACATATTAGCTCAAAGGACCGAAAGGGAGAGGTTCTCTCCACAGACAGGGTTGGATCAGCACTGTGCAACGCACCAGGGGAAAATCCATCTAGGCTCCATCTGACCCTGAGCAAACACAGGGAGCTCTGTATCTGAAAGGAGGTAAGATTTACTTCTTACCTAAATTAATTTTCTTATTCTTATTAAAGCAGTTATTAAGACATTTGTTGTTGGGCCTTTCTTACTGAGATCCAGAAAGAAACCTGCACTCTTTCCTCTCACCTTAACCCCCTAAACTCCCCAAATCCATGCAAAATTGACTTGGAAGCCTTTAGGCCCAATCAGCAGGTGATACTGGAACTTCCAGTTACAAAAGGGTGATATTCACTACTATAGATACCTTTTAAGGTATATTCAGCATTGAATATGCTAATTAATTCCCAGATTGCAACTCCCACAAGACCACCATGCCAATTCCTGGGTTTTGACACAACAGCTAAGACTGGAAAAACCCTGGAGCCAAAATAGAACACAAATGCATGGGGTTAAATGAGAAACAGTGTGAAGGCAGCACCAGGGACAAGAAAGTGGGCCATTAGTGGAAAAGAGATGGGTGCATAGCCATCAAGAAAAGGTTGAAGAGAAAAATCTGTTTTGGGAAGTGAGAAAGGTATTACAGTAAAAACATTGCTAATTATGCTGCAGCATTGAAGAATTCCTGCCACTACACAGAACTTCTTTTCTGTACAGTTAGTTTTCAGGAGTACAGAGAACAAATAGATGCCATAAAATCAATCAATACAGTTTAAGAATTTAAGAATCTGACTGAACACCCTAATGTATGACAAGCTCTGTTCATAATGCTGTTAGGCCCCTGTGTATTTTTAGTTAGCCTTCATCTGAGCAGTAGTACTAGAAAGGTAAGTGTTTTAAGTGCAATGGATTACGTTATGAAGTTAGGAATAATGTAAAATCTGCATTACAATAAGTTGCTAAGAGTGCATCAGTTTATTCACAGCAGGACTACAGAACCACTAAACTGGATCAGACCAATAGCTTGCTCCAGTACTGCCCTCCAGCTATGTGCAGTACCAGGCATTTGAGGAGTAATAAACTCCACAGGACACAATACTGGAAAACCATCCACGAGAATAGTAAGTTTCTTCCTAACACGATACAATTATTGACAGCCTGTCTTATACGCTTGACCCATTACTATTGTTATATATACTATTAGTCTACAGTGGCTAGAGATATAACACAAAGCACGTCCATAACAACTGCCTCAGTGGTACAGTTCCTTGGGTTAAGAGCAGGACAACAGAGGGTTGACATCAATGAGCGCTGCTGTCAGCTTCAGCCCAGCTCTTCTGCATGCCAGTGCCCTGAGCACATCTCATTTAGCACTTGCATTTTAGAGTGAGAATTATCAGAAGCCAAACCACAGTGTCTAAAACACTACCATGCTAAGCATTTTTTCTCAGTGTGACATCTCTTCCTCTCTTCCAAGTTATTTATTCTTTCAGTGTCCCATGACCAAGGATTTCTCCACAGGAGCCTTCTTCATGCAGTCAAAAAAATATGAAAATTCAACTTGAACTTTTTGTGGACATGACATTCTTTGCCCTTCATATTTCTGGTTTGTTTCTTTTTTCTTGTGCCATTTTAGTCCTGGCTTCAATCCTGCTAGACCTAGGCTGCTAACCTACACATTCTTCCTTTAGACACCTTTTTAGCTCAGCTGAGCACTACCAGCAGATGGGTTTGCTAAATTAATTGTCTTCCTCCAATACAACTGTGTTGGCTAACTGAGTTCACCAGCTGTCACTATCATTTCTTTTCTGGGGTGGATTCACAGATTGCTATTAAGCTGTTGCTTTCAACAGTTTTGTAACAGCACCAGCCAATGTATAATAGCTACCAGTTTCCAGTTATATGCACAAAATATCTACATATTGCAAATGTTAATAAGTGGATAATAAGTTCAGTAGGGAAGAAAAAGCGAAAGGAAATGAAATACAAAATGACTGATTTCTTCTCTTTCATAATTTTAAACAGAGGCATAGGCAAGGCAGAGTGATTACTGTCTATCTCACAATATATGCTATAAAAATGTGTGCATTGATGAAATATAATTTCTTCTAACCCTATTCAGAATCACAGCATGCTGTGGTCAATTAAGATTTGGATAAAATATGATCCAAAATCCAAATAGCCTGCATTCAAAATGTCATCTAGAACAGGAATAACATAGCAAAAGCAAAATTATTCCATTGTATGAACACAACCATCTACATATTTTCAAGCGAAAGATTTACTGTGATTGGATTAAGGACAGTATTCAGACTGGAAAGCAATATAACTGTATTCTGTTTCTAAATCTGCTGCTGATTTCAAGCATGTTTTTGGTAAAGTTGTATAAGGAAGAGAGCTTTTTAGCTGAAATAACAACTCCTCTCCTTTTTCTTCCTACCCTGCCTCCCACTTATCTGTAACTATGTTCATGTTTAGGGCACTCTGAATCTTCCAGTGCCTGGCATCCCTAAAAATCAAGAGATCTGAAAAACAACCCATGCTTATGAAAAACTAAGAATCACAATTACACCTCACTTCCTTAATACAGATTTGAAACAACTGTCAAGCTTTTCACTTTCGAGAGGCCATGATATACCATTATGTAACCAACAAGGCAGAACCTCCTGAGAAGTTGCTAAGTGCTTGCCTCCATACACAGAGCCAACCTATACAGCCTTCATCCAGTGCCAGTGCATTTTGCACCACTTGGGACTCACATCGTTATATATTCCTCTGCTATCTCAGGTGGAAAGACTGAGAAAGCACTGGAAAAAGGAGTGATTAGACCTTTCAACCTTTCCAGCCTGCACAAGAACTGAGTACATAAGACCTACTCTTGCTCAAATTTGCCACCATAAAGGAGATCTCAATCTCAGTAATTTATTAAACAAACATCTCAATAATTGTGCTACATTTCTCTGTCCATCATGTTGAAACTCATTTTCTGTACCACTTTGAGGATCAGGGAGCGATAAACACACACACGTTTTGTATGTTCTGTGAATTCAAACTACAAAAGATATGACACGTCTTCATTCGGAGTGGCTTTACAATTATTATTGGTCTCACTCGTAGGGCTACAGTCAATGGCTCAACATCTGGGTGGAGACCCGTGATGAGTGGTGTCCTTCAAGAGAATTATTTCTTTTATCAATTAATTCTTTTATCAAGAATTATTTATTTTACTGAACATCGCACAATGGGTCAGATATTCAGGAATCAAAATATATATGTCATTGATTTAAATCAGCCATAGGTCTTGCCCACTGAGCATGAAAAAAGCTGTGGCTAATCTGTCCCCTCCCAGACTGTGGGCCACAGAAGAACATAACCAAAAAAGCAAAACAATACAGTCTGTAAAGCCAGGAAATGCCAACTAGAGATGGGAAGGAGAGAGACTATTTGTTCATTCTGGTGTATTTACAAGGCAAAATGCTACTCTAAACCCAAGTATTTTGGCTCAGTTGCCATCATTTATAACTGGAACATGAACATGACCAGTACAAAGATAGTTGAACGATTTCTTTCTTGCAATTAAAACCACCAGATGACATTTTGAGTTTACAACTAATGTTAACATAAACACGACAAAATAATCTGATGTGGCAGCTTTCCTGACAACTACTGGTTTACCAGAACTTCCTGAGGTAGCAAGCCCAAGACAGATACAAGCACATAAGAAAACAAACTTTGTTTCTAAATCAGCATACACAGAACAATGTGTACTGCTATAGGTATCCCTGATAGAGAAAGAGGAAAACTATTAAAAAATAAATAAATAAAAAAGTGCTGTAAGAATTAATTCCAGACCTAGTGAACAATGGCTTCTAGAGATTGTAACATAATCATACTTTCGCTTGGTTTATATTAGACATTCTGATCAAAATCTATTCCTAGACATCCTCAAATACCCTGATAATATGACAACATAAGTACAGGAAAAATAGATTGACAGATGCAATTTTAATTACTGGGTAGCTTCAGAACTCCACTAGCACAGACTATTGTTCATAGGCAGTAGAACAACACAGGGACTTCTCAAGAAAGTCTCTACCTCAGCATGACAGCAATAAGTAAACTAATATTAGAAAGGTCTTCTACATTTTTGCTACAGTCATTTAAAAGCTGGTCCATAAGAGCCTGGCCAGCCTAAAAATCTACGGATCATCATCTCAGCAGCTCACAAACTGTTTCTCTAAAAGAGAAGTCTGAGAAGCTAAAGGGTTTTGCTCTGACAAACACAGCAAGGAAGTGTTCTTTTTCCAGTCACATAAAGAAGTCTGGACCAGAAAAAAATGAGGCTGGATAAGTCACAGACACTCCCTAATGGATGGAGGAATTTCCTTCTCTATGGACTGTGGAATACCAGTTTAGTCATCCAGTAATTGTAATAAAAATGGATTTGGAACGTCTGACTTTTTCTTTGTTGTTGTTGTTATTAATTACTCCTGATCCACTAAGCACATTTCTCACTGGTTCTGTATGTTCGATTGCAGAATCCCCTCCCTATTAACTCAGACCTTATGGCACATAAGGTACCTGAGTGCTCCCAATAAGTCCCAGAGAACTAATACTAGCTTTACGGGAAGACAGCCTGTCCAAGAGAAAACATTATGCTCTTTAAAGCCAGAAACTCCACCTTACTTCTTACTGTGAATGGTCTCTCTTACTTCAGAAAGTTTCAGTTCTTTAGGGCATTTTATATCCCTTCTTTTTTCTGTTACAATGATGTACATGTATGTCCCATTACTTTTAATGTGGGAAAGGAGCAGCTCCTGAGAAAAAAGAGACAAACTCATATACATATTTTTTAAAATAAAATTAATGCAAGCTTGATACCAAGGTATTTTTTTCCCAGTTCTTTCCCTTCCTTCACATTATACAGGCTATCTCTGGGCAAACCACTTACGTCACTGCCTAGAAACATCAGTTCTGTGCTGAAGATTTTCAGATCCTTGCAGTTCAGTTATAAAAATTCTGAATCTTTATACCAAAGTATATATTTATCTGTCCACTGTGGGCTACAGTTACTGTAACTGTATTACTTTGGCCTTTCACCTGCTAGGCCTGAGCAGAGTACCCTTACTAGTCTTGAGCAGCATCCTGCATTTCCATTTTCCCATAACATTTTCTCCAGAGCAGCTTAAAATGGACTTTTGCTAACACCACGCCCACATCTGTAATTTTCTAGTGAAGCTGAAGTCATGTGAACATGTGCAAGAATTAGGTGCTCTTCAGGTTACTGTCTGACCTCGATACCTGGCTGACTTATCTCAAAGAGAGCAAATCAGTCTAGGTATGTTTAGGCTTCACCACTTCATAACTACATGGCATCAGCAGTAGATGTATCCTCTCTCTCTAACTGCCTGGGCCTGTGAGAGCTGAATGCCTGCAGATTTGCATGAAATGGCAGTGCTAACAAACCTCCCAGATCTGAAATAAGGTGCCTGAAGCTGCATTGAATGGATGATACAAAAAGCAACTGGTGTCACTTTGGAGAGCCTTTTGGACAATCTGAAGCAAGAGTAACTTAAAAATGACATGTGGAATAGCAGAGTGTCTGAGAAAGGAAGGACTCCTATCTTTCAGGAGAAAGGTTCACCCTAGTGTAGCTCAGGTTGTAGAGCAATATCTTAGGTGCTGCCTAGGAGCAAGTGAAACAAAGAGGGCTGGCACATACAGTGTGCTTTCCCAATGTTGTGAGAAAACAGCACCAGTGGAATGGAAAGCTGTGAAACATTGCTGGGTTGTCTCAGAAAGATCAGTTATTTTCTGCATGCTCATGGAAGGCAGGTCTACATGGGTACAGACAGGGTTTTTGTCATCTTCTGCATATGGATTGTTACATTGTAGATGAATTGTGGAAGAAAGGAAAGGAAGTGGTCTTGGAAAAAAATATACTTCCGCTATATCCACTACACCAGACATTGACACTGTTCTAATGCACGTGCATCTGTTTTCAGGCAAGACACAGCACTGAGTTTTGTATAGGAAATGTTAATCTAATTAAAGGATGATGTTGATTTATTTGTCCCTTATTGTGGACCCAAAGCCACATTAAGGAAATGTCGTGATTCAGGCTGTTTGTCTCTTAGAACATAAATGCGTGGGTTAGTTTCTCTGGTGTCTTTGCTTGGCATTCATGTGCACTATTAAATGTTTTAAAAGAGTTTTAACAAGAGCTACTTCTTGCTCTGTAGATCTTGACAGAACTACTGTCTGCAGCTGCTTCCTCTACAGTGACAGCAGAGCCACATCTGCACTCTGTCCTTATGGGGATACTCATCCTGTCTCCTTGACTCTGTCTGGGAGGAAAGAGGGGCATTCGTTCTTTGCCTTCCTGACTGACCTCAGAACAAAGAGTTCTGAGCTGAAGGAAGTGCAGATGAAACTCATCCACATCTGTTACTCACTCCCAGTGTGGAACTAATCCTGAAACTGAATTGTTCTGTCAAAATAACAACAAACAGATAAATGCTTACACTTGGAAATACAGTGGTAAGATGAGTAAGAGGGGTACAAGAGGCAGGTATAGTATCTGCAGCTGAGTTCCAATCATATCAGACTAAAATTCGTATCACATCGAATTGATAAAATTTTATTCATCTAAATTTAGATTCCAAGTTGATCTTTACCATTGCAACATTTTTCCTCACACACAGAGCAGTGGCTAAACCTATGATTAAGTGCCATTAGTCTCTGAGACCTTATAAAGTGGCCAATTTGGTGGCCTTCTATGATGGGGCTACGGAACTGATGCACAGGGGTAGAGCAGTTGATGTCATCTACCTGGACTTGTGCAAAGCATTCAACACTGTCCCACACAACATCCTTGTC
>WYDI02012926.1:9822-22223 GCA_009867235.2 Psittacus erithacus | reverse complement strand
ACCACTGCTGCTACCACCAGTAATAATAATGATAAGGGAAATAACAAGGGAAGAGAATACAACCACTCACCACCTGCCAACTGATACCCAGACGAACACTAGCAGTGATCTAGCCCTTCTGGGTAACTGCCCCCGGTTCCATCCTGGGTATGATGTGTTGTGGTATGGAATACCTCTTTGGTCAGTTTGGGTCAGGTGTTCTGTCTCTGCTTCCTCCCAACTTCCCCTCCTCCATGGCAGAACATGAGACTCAGAAAGCCCTTGGTCACAGCAAATGTTACTGAGCAGCAACTAAAAACATTGGTGTTACCAGCGTTGTTCCCAGGCTGGAAGTCAAAAACACAGTACTGCACCATCTACTAAGGAGGAGAAAAAATGACTGCTGCTACTGAACTCAGAACCCCCTACACCTTCTAGAAACAAAAAGTTACAAGAGAACCTGCCATTAGGAAAGCTAAAGAAATTATTCTAGTCTGCAGATAAGAGATTATTTTCTTTTCCTTTACTTAGTACCTTCCAAAAGGTACCACATTTGGAATAAAATTAGAATTGGAGTATTGATACCAAACTGAACTATAAATAGTAAACATTTAGCAGACCATTTAAGCATTAAGGGGCTTAGGGTTGGCAAGACAAGTGGAATGTATTAGGAACTGCTTGCTTTCATAGCAGAGATGAAATACATCCATGTTCTGTGTACATTGTGTGCACAAATAGTAGTTATATTGTGCAAAAAGTTGAAGCCTTAATAAAATTATGTGAAACAGAAATTCCATAAAAGATCTGCTCTGGTTTTCTGTTTCCAGTGAGAAATTTGGCATTTTCTAGCTTTTCAAGTCTAGTATTCACTTTCATTAGTTAATCTGCTACAAAAGCAAACAAGGGTGGCAAATATTTTCCAAAAGGAATGGTGGAATAGGTTTATTTCTGTAGTGATGTCTATTATCTATAAAGATACATTTCAGGCAATTGTATAGACTCATTTAAAGTTTTAAAACCTGTATATGTATAATAAAATCTATTACTATAGGAGACTGTCGAGGCATTTCCTACAACTTGTATGTCATTCCTCAAGGTTCTTTCCAACCTTAACTATTCTATGGTTCTATGGTTCTATAATTCAGGTGCCTAAATGTGGACATCCAATGCCATTTTAGGTATGGGTCATCCACAGGTGCTGTGTTGTATCTGTTAGCCCCATAAGGATGCTTTTGATGTTTTGGGGCGCTCCCTTGCAGCTGAAGGCACTTATGTTTTACAGACAAGTCCTGTCCTGTCTGCATGAGTCACTGTTGTCCTGTAACATGTATATGGAGGCAGGACACATTGGAGTTAGGACATTTTGGCATCCTCATTACAGCTGTGGGACTGCAAGAGTCACACCGTGTATCTGTCTCAGATAAAATGATCTTTCACCATAGTGATTTTTGAAAAACTATTTTCAGAATTTCATTATATTTATCAAGCTTATGTTATGTACAATGGTAAATCAGTGAGAATATGTGCACTTTACTTGGTTTATGTGCTCATTCAACGGCAACATTAGAAATTATTTAGCTATGCATATTCCTAAGCAATATTTTGGGATTATATACCAAAGAACTTAGATAAATGGTGTGAATACTATTTAGGTGTAGGAAATTATGAAAGTACAAGAAACTGAGAATAGACAATCAGGTCAAACTGACAGTTCCAAAGTTTTCCTCCTTTTACCTGATCCAATTGATGCAACCTTGCTTCAGGAGGCATTAAGCGCAACATAAACCCATCCAGAACTATTTTATTGTTTGTTCTGACAGTGTTTAGTGTCTGGATGGTTGGTGGAAATCCAGAGTCCTCTTTATCCAAAGAATTTAATAATTGAAAGTCTATAAGAACAGACTTTAAAGTGTTTCAGCTGAGTGGAGATGAGAGAGGTGGGCATGGCAATTGATCACCCATCAGTGAAAAACCCAGTAATGTCACCCTGAAATATGTGTTGACATGTGCTTTCTTATTTCTGATGGAAATGCACAATGTGCCAAACTGAAGAAGGGATATCCTGCTGGCTGCGGTTAACCATAAAGAACAAACAAGAAAAAAATTAACTGCAATTATTTTAGCATTTTACAGCAATAGATAAGATTTGAACTTACTGTATTATCACATGGGTTTCTGTAAGCAGGCATCTATTTCTTATTTTTTACAGAGAAGCATAAAACATATTTTGAAATTATTACCTGTGTAAAAATCACATCACATCGCATGAGTAAGTTCAGACAGAGCTGTTACACTGTGACTAGAGAAATTTTTACCAAAGTTACTAATAAAGATCTAACAAGCTGGAAAACAATCTATTTCATGTTATAATTCTCAGATGGATTAGATATACCATATGGGATTCCACCATATGTTTATGAGAAAAGAGTACCTATTTTTGCTCCAGTTGCTGATACATCATTATCGTGGTTTAAGACAAGCCACGCAGTCTCTCACTCACTCCCCCTCTTCCTCCCTCAGCTCCTGGAGGGATGGGGAGGAGAATTGAAAGAATACAACTGTCACAGGTTGAGATGAGAACAATCTATTAACTAAGGTATAACACAAACCACAGCTGCTACCACCAATAATAAAAAATGACAAGGGAAATAAGAGAAGAGAATACAACGACTCACCACAGACCAGTACCCAGCCCCACCCGAGCAGTGATCTAGCTCTTCTGGGTAACTCCTAGGCATGACATGCTGTGGTATGGAATACCTCTTTGGTTAGTTTGGGTCAGGTGTCCTGTCTCTGCTTCCTCTCCTCCCTGGCAGAGCATGAAGCTCAGAAAGTCCTTGGTCAGACTAAACATTCTAAGCAGTAGCTAGAAACATCGGTGTTACCAGTATTGTTCCCAGACCGAAAGTCAAAAACACAGCACTGCATCATCTACTAAGAAGAAATAAAAATGACTGCTACTTCTGAACCCAGCACAATCTTCTGTAATCTTCTCTTGTTTTCTATAGGATATCATTATGACATTTTGGAAACAGCGCAGTATATTTAAAGGCTTTGTACAATTATAATGCAGTTCAATCCTAATTTATATCTTCATCTTAGAGATCATTCTTGTATTATTAACAAGACGGAAGCAATCTGTAAAAAATGGAAATTTTATCTGTATGTGACCCTTTCTGCAGGGAAACTAGAGAAGAACTCAAGCCACAAGTGAGATTCAGAGGCATTTTTAAAGCTAATTAACGCAGAGGATATTTGAAATTTAAGGTTCCAAATTACAGAGATGATAGAGAATAATTTGGTGTTACAGAATGGGAGGGTAAAAATTCTGCCTTGGTTTAGGTTTATACCCATATTCTGATGCGGAACAACCAGATCTACTTATCTATTGCCTTCTCAACATGACTGAGGAGTCCACAGAAGTGCACAAGTTTAAAATCCAAGACGATGAGACAATTACATGTAAACATGTACATTTTCTGACAGCTAATTATACAAAACATTGCTTACATATTGCACAGGTACATATGACCTATCTAGTATTTTAATATGCAAAGCTCTTTATTCATTCACTTTCGGCATTAGCTTCTATAAGGGGATATTCTCTTGATAGTAGTGAGTGCAGTCTATTAATGCAGTTCTGCACACAGGCCATGAAGGAATGCTGCTCTACATAAATTGATGAAGAGCAAATTAGGACTTTGTCGAAGTGTTGGACCGCAAAAATGTCAAGCTAAAATTTCCATGATACTGTTACATTAAAAGAAAATAAAGAACTTGAACTGAACATTCTGAATTTATAGTAGGTCTACACCCAAAAACTTTAAAGGTTTGGTGAATTTACTTTTACAACAACAGGATTTCTTGATGCCACCGCTGATGTAAAACTCTCTTAGAGTAAAAAATTTGGTCAAGGAAGGATCAGGGAATGACTGCCCCTTGGTAAATCTGTGCTCCTATACTATTCCTATGGCTTTACTACTGCTGCGCAGTACGAGAAAGACCATGAGGCTGCGGTGTTCATCTGAATGTGTTGTCTGTCCAGAAGGACGATGGATGATTAGTGATACTTCCCACAGAATTGCTCCAGCATCCCTTAACAAGATTCTTAAAATATCTGCTCTGGCCAGTACAATCTTTGTTTCATGTTTTGTAGCTAGATTACTGGTAATCTAGAGATAGGTAAGCAGTACTAAAACTGATTAAAGATCAAAACTATTATTCTGCATTTTCGAAGGTGATGTTCCACATTTAGTTAAAAAATACACTAAACACAGATGCTTCAATAAAAGGTGATCCTATCTTAATGAAGACCACTTTTAAAAGTATAAATTCCCCAAAGTGTTTTCACAAGATATTTTGCATACTTTTAGGCCTTTTCCTACATTTTAACAGGTTTTGCTCAGAGCTGAGTCATAATTCTGGCCAGGAAGAACACCCAAAGCATAATGCCTGAATGTTTTCACTACTGTTACTATCCTCTTTGCCTGGTTAGAAGGAAGGAAAAAGGGAAAAAAGAAAAGCAAGCAGCTTCCAGATTCATTAACAGGTGCACTGATCCTATCAATTCCATATGTCTTAATAAACAGGATATTCATGAAGACAGTCTGTTTATATTCTTTTATGATCCATAGCAGCACTGAGGCCTTTTTTTTTTTTTGAGTTCTCTCTTCGTATTACCTATGAGGTTTATGGGTCTAGAAAGGATCAGAATAGTTTTAAAAAGACCATATGTGGGCTGCAAAGGCTTTCTAGGAGCCCATAGGGGTCTCTGTGGGACAATCCATAAGGCTGAGAGTTCTGTGGAACAGCAGGGATAAAACAGCCTTTCCTGCCTTTGAAACAGACAGAGCTATTGTGACGAAATGACAGAGATGGAAATAGTGGTGGAAAAAACAGTGGGAAATAATGTGGCTTGAGGCAGAATTAACTATAACTGTACACTTTGTTGTCTTTGCAAAGGGCTGGGTTTGGGGCATTTTCCCCCACTAGTTTCATTTCACTTCTGTTCTTTTTGCAATTTAGAATATCGGAGTATGCAAACACAATCTTAAAAATACTTTCTTAATTACAAGAATACAAAGAATATGTGATTACTCATGTTTTAAAATTCAGTGGAAATTCTCAGGAACAAAGGTTCTATCTTAGGTCTTTGCTGCAATAGGTAAAATATCAGCGAAAATAAGATTACGTTTTAGCACAGGAAATTTTCTTGAAATTGAATTTAAATTAACTCCTTGCTGCAAAATAAAACATCATGGATTTGTCATAATCTTATTGTCCAGCAGCCTGTTCTACAGTGCCGTTCTGTTCTACATCAGTGTGATTTCAATCTGAGTCTGGGTACATACTCTACAGCATTGCACTAAGACCAGAGGTTTCCTTGACAGCTCTTTTGTCATGACTGCAGTCTATTTTAAATCTCATTTCTCATAGATTCACAGGGGAATTTGTATGCACATAATGTAAAAGGAACTCAAGCAATATTATGGACAATGAAAGCGTAAGCTTCTCCTTCCTGCAATTCTCCAAAGAGGAGCTGCAGCAAATGCCTCTGGGTGTTCTTCATTACGTTTCACCACTTTGCCATCTGGGGAAACATAAGAGAATCAATACATCAGATTCTGGAGGTTATGCGTTACAGGTTATTTCTTTTTAACAGATGAATTGTTTTCCTCCTTTTCTTCATAAATATAAACAAGGGAAAAATACTGTAAGTAGTGACAACTGAGGTAACTAAATACTGCAGCTTTGCTTAGATACAGATAAAAAGGTTGTAAACCTTTCTTGGCAGTGTCCAGTCACAGTATGAAGGACAAATTTTTCATGGACTTTGCATTAGTGTGATGTATGGTTCTCTTTACCCCCTTCCCCCCCAACAAATTACCTTCATCCGTGATAAATGTAAAGATAAGAACAAGCAGTAACATTATTTGATAATTTAATTCTCCTTCACTATGTCCTTGAAATGTCCTACAAAGCATTGCAATCTTTTAGAGTGACTTAATGCATAAAGTATCAAAGTACTGAGAGATCCCAATAGTTTCACAAAATCAGACAAGCACTGATTTTAAACTGTTCTTTTTCTTCTTTATTAACATCTTTCTTTGTACACAAAAGGAAATTTGATGGAATACAGCTGTCTCTGGTCTTTAAAATTATAATGGCAATTGAGATGTTTATTATTAAATAGTTGGCCTTATTCCTATTGTAAATTTTAAGATTACAGAGTTATTACATTCTGCCAATAAAATAAAGAATGCATGGACTGATTCATTTTCATTTAAGCATGAATAAAAATGGGTTTAACTTCTTGATCTTATAAGAATACATTATGCAAAGTCCTTCATCTTAAGCAATGTCTCAAATAGAAATGCCTGAACATGAATTGGGATTTTTTTTTAATGAATGTGGAACACTGAATAATTGTTACTTGAATCATTTATATCATACCTTACAGTCTTCATTAGAGACAATGTGCCTTGATTTGTAGGGTCTGAATACATGGCAATTCTGCCCCATGTGATATAATATTCATAATATTCATATCAAATCATATCTTCCTAGAATATCTGGAGGCCCAAAAGGCAGGAATCCTGGATTTTTGTCTGTATTCACTGAAAACAAAAAGAATCCCAAAACATGATGGCCTGTTCCTCCTTCTTATAAAGCAAGAAAGTACTGGAACCTTCATTGTTCAGCTGAAGGAGTTAACTTGCAGGGATGAGTCCCTGCTCCTTTGTGCCTTTTTTCCATCTTGTCCTGTGCTGCCAGCATATATGATCACATGATGGCCTAACTTAATCAAGGTAGTTGCACCTACTTGATTTTAATGTATCTTCTGTGCTGCTGATTTCTTCCTTCTGCCAAGGTACGGGATCTATTGTCTTAGCTCCATTGATAGGGAGATGTCAGGCCTTTTTTTCTTCCAACAAATTCTGACTGAGTACAAAACTCAGGAATTTCATCACTATCAGTTTTGGAGAGTTGTGCTTAACTTGAGACACCATGGAAATTGCAAGGCTAGCAACTGAACGGCTTTAAACATTTTTAAATAGGTGCATTCAGCCTTGAGGAAAAAGTGCAGGGTATGATAACCATTCAGTCTGTTTCACAGCTTGGATCTTATAGGACTGAGGTCTGTTTACTGAATAGGTGGCATGGCTGTGACTTCTAACTTTTATGATTTATAATAGTGTATATAAAGTTATAACACAGATAAGAAGAAAGCTGTACAATTCGGTGAGTACAGCCACAATAAATTTCTGACAGCAGTAATATTGAACCAGTTGTTACTACCTAGGGGTAGGGGAAAAGTATCTGTAGCCCTTTTATTTCCCTGCTAAATATGCACTTGGCTATAATAACATTTCCATTTGCTTTTCTTTTTGTCCATACCACTATTACTGTAATTGCTATGAACAACTGAAAAAGTATTTAAAGAGTAGTAACCCCAAATTCTGCTTTCAGGAGCAAAGCACTCTATGAACAGAATATACATTCTTAATTCACAGCTGGTAATTGCCTTTGGGAATATGATAGAATAATAGGATCATATCGCTGCACATTAGACTAGGTCTTACCTGATATAAACAGAAATGGTTTCACAGATACAGTTTGTCCCTTGTAATGCTCTTGTGCTTAATTTTCATAGGTTTGTATTATCCAGGAGTATATGTTACCTTCCTCTGGGCAACATCCTTGAGCTGTAACCATTGACATGGGATATGCAGACATGGAAAGTCCTGGTGAAAACAAAAGCCCATTAACCAATATCTGGGGGAAGAGGCAGTTCTGTTTAATGTTGGCTGAAAGCTAAGGACTCATGATGATAAATACAGGAGTTCTGCTTTTTCTTGTAACAACTGACTATGATTCAGCCTTAGGCATAACATTAAGAGGCTTTCAAACTCTTACCTTTTTTTTTTTTTTTATCCAGTTCTTTTGAGCCTAATGGTCCTAGACCAAAAATTAATTTGCTCCAAAAGTTAAGTATCTTCAATAAGAAAAAAGTTTGCAACTAGAGGAAAAAAAAGCATTAATATACACTGTATGTATTTGCTTACACTTCTTCCCCACACTTTCTCCATGCAGAGAACTACTGTAGACCCCAATAGGATCTGAGGACAACCTGCCACCTGCATCATCAGAGGTAGTAATAGCAGATAGTTTTGTTCTGTTTTTTGGTATATTTTCTGGTCTTGCCAAGGTGGAATTTGAGCCAGCTTTTAAATTTAAGATTGTGGGCAGATTTGGATGAATTCTACCTAGCTGACAGCAGAACTAGTGGAAGAACATCCAAAATGTCATTGTTGTCTGTGATATGTCTGGCATTGCAGGAAAAACCTTTGTTCTACCTGTAGGAAAAACATCTTGGACTATTCTGTGTTCACACCATGCGTGCATCTGTTACTCCTTCCATTCTTTGAAATTTGGTGTCCTTGGTATATTTAATATCTCTGTGAATTAAACCTACTTCACTAAATCTTTACCTATTACGTATCGTGATATTCTGTTTCATACAGGCATTTTTAAATAAGCACACCCTGCCTTAAGTAAAAAAAAAATGACCTGATAGAACAGTTTCCTTAGCAGTGAGAAAGATAACTATGTGGGCAGTAGATATTGCTAAGGTTCTGGTGAGACATGGAAAAACTCTTTTAGTAAATCATACCAGTATATGATTTATTGTAACCACAGTTTTTTGTCCAGTGGGCATGAGTACATTAGACCTATCAAAATGAGATGTGAATTCATCTCCATTCTCTATGGTGCTTGGATAATGCTATGTAACAATATGTTTTGAAGAGAGAGACAGCCTTACATGTTTACATAACTTAAATTTTTAGAAAGTGCAAGAACAATTTTTGATTGTCTATTTCATTGTTTCTAGATATTACTTAATACAAAACTTTTCAATTCAGTGATGACAATTATATGCCAATTTCCACTATAGAATACAAATATGATTCTGACAGTGAAAATTTGTCTTACAAAATCATATCTGACCTTTTTCTTAAAACATGCAGGGTCAGTGAGAATGTGGTAATTTTGAGACAAATAAGTTTAGACCATCTAAGAACTTCTATCCCATTAAACTATTACATCACGATTCTATTACTTCATGAATAAGATAAATAGTGACTATGTGGCAGGCTTAAGTATATCATAAAGCCTGAAAAAGAAACAAACATCTAAGACCTCCAAAATATATGTGCTAGAGAAGTAAATAGATCTAAAGAACTCAGCAACAGGTTTCCATATCAATAACTTAGTCTTCAGATTTTAATAGCTTCAGTGATCTAGGGAAATAGACTTTATATCCAGCAAAATACAAGTTTATAGCTTAATGGATGGAGATTCAGGCCTCCATTATAAATAAATGGCATTGCATTGAATTGTCCTAGCTTCTTACTGCACAACACTATCTGACACTAGTAAAATATTACGACATTACCTTGCCCTTTGTACCAACAGCAGCAGCACATATTGCCAACAACGATTAATTTGCCCCAGGGAACACAGGGTTCTTTCTGAACTGCAGTACACATGGCTAAAAATGGGTTGATCATCTATTTATTTCCCCCATTTACTTCCAATGCAAGAAATCCTAGCTTTGTGGCAAAAGAACTGAAATATAAATGACTAAGAAGTCACCTTAACGAACCATTTTTGCTTCTCTCAGCTCATCATTCTTGTATGAGTATGTGATAAGATAGATGCTTATTTACAATGTGTAGCTTGTACCGAGCACATCATATACTATTTTTGAATTAAATATAAAAAAATAGCACTAAAGACTTTAAATTTTTTAAGTAAATAGTCTTAAACATCATCAAAAGACAGGTGGTCCACAATTTAGTAAATATTTTACAGAAGTTTATGACCTAAAATAACTATTTTCTGTTCACTTTACAGCATACATTATACCAGTTTAGTAGAAGTACCACTTTTTCAAAGTGTTTATTCCTGAGTTTGCATTTTAAAACTGTTACAAGGGCCTTCTCCCTTCTCCTAAGCAGCACACTGAGGGAATAGCTTGAGCGGATTGCAGAATAGACTGACGCATTACTTTAGACTGCAAAGTCTTGCACTTTCAGCATTATAAAGTGCCAAGTGGTACATCTGGTAAAATTGTAAAGGTTGAACTTACAGTACCCACAAGCATATGCATATCCATGTCCTTGCACCAGCGTTTGCATAAAGTAGAATCATAGAATAGAATCATAGAAGCATAGAATAGTCAGGGTTGGAAAGGGTAGAACTAACATAGAAAAGAAAAAAAATTCTGGTATTGATATGCACCCAATACACTGCTTAACACTGTGCTGGTCAACAAATCTTTTTTGTGTGCATCTCAATAACAACTCAAACGACGGGAGAAACTCAGAGTGTGCTCTCGCTTGGACAGATAGTCTGGGCCAGAGCAGGATCCTGCTCACCAAGGCAGGGATGGTTTCCTGTGTTATCTGCCCTGAGGCCAAAGATCAACTGCCCTTGCAACAGAGTGCCCGGACACAGTGGCACAGACACTGGGACACCTGCCAGGCACTGAGTTAACTGGATCAGAGGCTCACCAGATTCTGCTGCAGATGAATCTTACCTGTTGGAGAGTCCCAAGAGACCCTGATCCTGTAAAAAGGCAAAACGGTCCCGCAGCTACATGATGCACCCTCTTCTACTCTGGACTTCGGTGGCCTTATCTGACAAAAAGAACACAATCGAAAGAATTTCCACTCTTAGACCAAGAGAGATCACTGGATCCACGGGGTGGTGGGTGAGCCGTTTTCTTTCCTTCTTTCTTGCCTTTCTCCTTTCCTTCTTCTACTTCCTATCTTTTATAACAATAAGAATCTTCCACCTCCTGACACAGTTTTAAGGAAGTTTGCAATAAAATTAATTGTTGTTTCATTTTTCAACTTCTGGAAGGCTGGTGGTTTCTCCTATGAAGAGTGCAGAGTACAGGAAAAGGTCAGCTTCCCTCCAAACCTGCCGAGCAGGACAGGACAGATGTGTTAGACTTATGTAAATGCCGAGTTAAGAAAAAAAAAAACAAACCCAAAGCTGTGTATATGTGAGGAAGAGTACTGTTCTGTACTGTTCTGTATTTCCTGTGTCTCTTGCAACTAAACATTTCAAAACTTATCTTCCAAAAGTCTTGGTGACATCAGAGGCAATGTGCTTTCAAAAGCAATGCCTAGAGAGATTTTTTTCTGGGAGATGCTCTGTCCTATTGGAGTCTCTTTGATATTCTGCGATTCTATGATATGATCTGAAAGCATGTATCAAAATGCCTGCCATTGCAATTGGGGTACTTTGGTGTGTTACTCAATGTTATATCTGAACTGTAACAGAAGTTAGGTGAGCACTTGATGACCAGTCCACTAAAATAAGATTGTTTCATACATAGACTAAATCTAGGAGCCTAGGGAGCTTTTCAGTTCAAAATTTAAATAGTTAATGGCATTTCTAATTATAGGCTTTGGTGATTTCCATGATGAAGTCTGGACTGAGAGCTAAGAATTGAGAGAATTCTCCGGGAAAAGAATGTGTTTATACTTGCATTGTATAATTTTCCTTCCTTAAAACATTTGCTACTGGTCACTGTCAAAGATTTTGGGTGAGACATTCTCTTCTTGAGATTTTAGGAAGTGTTTTTACCTAATTTACCATTAACCTCATTTAAGGTATCTATTAGATCTTTTAGGATCAGGACTTTTTGTTTCTGCACTCCACATCTTTTCTCACAAGTGTTGTAAGGGACAAGCAAAACATTAAACATATATGAATATAAAATATTTACATTTGTGACTTTTTGAATAAACTCATCAATACTGCTCAAAGACTATAGTTTGGGCTGTGAAATAGTGGACTGCAAAACTGAAAACATTCACAGGTTTTAACCTGTTCTGATACTTTTTCCTCACAGTCACTTCATCCTTCAGAATCACCGCTGTTTGTTGGGTAGACCTACACTAGAAATACACTGTAACACACTAGTGTGTGAGACAAGCAAAGAAGTCTTGTGGTATTGTCACCTTAAGATACCAGGCAGCCTACCCGCTTTCCAGGAAGGATGAGACCCTTGTATCCAGCCCACCTGCCCACCCTGGGCAGCCAGCCAAGTTGGAAGGTGTTCACCCAGCCTATTCAGGGACCCCATGAGCAGCACCATGCTGATAGAGGCTAGGGAGACCAGTCCATCCGCTTCCCAGGAAGGACGAGACCCTTGTATCCAACCTGCCTACCCCCTCCATGGGTAGCTCACGAAGTCGAAGGGTGTTCATTTAACCTATGCAGGAACCCCACGAGCAGCACGTTAGGCCAAATCCCTTAAAGTTCCTGGAAACTTATATATATAAGAAATTTATTACATATACTTGTGACAGGATACAGGTTCAAGATAGCTGGTGATAGTGACT
>WYDI02012925.1:0-22545 GCA_009867235.2 Psittacus erithacus | reverse complement strand
ATCACTGTCAGCAGGCAGGTCTCAAAGGTACCTAAAGGCCATTCAAAACCTTCAGAACTCTCAAATGATGCTGCTGTACTTGTCACCGGGGCTGGTGTGGCTGCTGCACTTGGAGCTGGAATAGCTGCTGTACTTGTCACTAGGGTGTGCGGGAATGTCTCCCTCACAGGCTGACCACCTGAGGAGGGGGACAAAGGTGTGTAATTGCTAAACACTTCTATTATATACCTCCCAAAATACAGAGGTGATGGCCACACTGGGAACACAAGCCAGATCAGTTTCATGATCAATGTCTTTATTGTATTACAAGTCATTACCATAAAGTACAGTGAAACAAGAACCTTAGCCCAAGCCCCCCCAGCTGATAAACACTAACACGGCGAATACCGGCTGTAAGTAAAGTACGACATGCTGAAACTCCGAGATCAAGAACAACAACTTTGAGAGCCAATAAATCGGCATTGGGAAGAGCGAGTATTAAACCAAAACAATGAATTCTTATCATAAATATGATTAGACACACTCTAGTCAGATCTGTTGTTATCTCAATCCTTCGTGCCCCACATTGGGTGCCAAAATGAGCTGTCATGCTTTAAGCCCAACCTTAACTCATAACAACATTTCTGCTCTCTCACTCTCCCTCTTCCTTCCCCTTCTCCCAAAGGGGTGGGGAGGAGAATCAAAAGAATGTAACTCCCACAGGTTGAGATAAGGGCAGTCCAGTAACTAAGGTATAACAGAAAACCACTACTGCTACCACCAATAATAATAATGATAAGTGAAATATAATGGAAGAGAAAACAACCACTCACCACTCGCCCACCGATATCCAGCCCGACCGAGCAGTGACCTAACCCTTCCTGGTAACTGCCCCCAGTTTGCATCCTGGGCATGACATGCTGTGGTATGGATTACCTCTTTGGCTACTTTGGTCAGGTCTCTGCTTCCTCCCAGCTTTCCCTCCTCCCTGGCAGAGCATGAGACTCAGAAACTCCTTGGTCAGAGGAAACATTACTGAGCAGCAACTAAAAACATTGATGTTATCAATGCTGTTCCCAGGCTGAAAGTCAAAACCACAGCAGTGCACCAGCTACTAAGAAAGAGAAAAATGACTGCTACTGCTGAACCCAGGACAGCATGTCTCATGTCATACACAAACGTTCTCTATCATTTAGACAATTTTTCACTCTGAATTTTTACATTCTGCCATGTACAGAAATTACTTAAGTCACCAGGGAAGTATAATTGCTTGTCTAGGATATAGCTTATTTACTTTCAGATATAGTGATAAAGTATAGCACATCCAACTGAAACTGCAAAAGAAGTTGTAAGCAGTTAGACTCTAGAGAAGGTATCTGAAATCTCCCATGACTAGAACATTTTGATGGAAAAATCTTGATTTCTTCTATTTTTAGAAGCAGTGAATACCTCAAGATTACCTCTCAATAGGGAGTAAGTATCAGAAAGTTGCACATTATTTGGGCAATATTAGTTCATAACACATGGTCAGAAAAATGCATTTTTAGCAGCAGATTTGTTTTAGTAAATTTTATCTAAAAACATTAGACAGAACTAGTCTGCTTTGCTTGGTTTTATCAAACAAGTTTTAGGAACTTTGATTTGTCCAAAAGTGCACAGTCTATTGCCTTCTAAAAATACTAGAATGATTCACAGAACTATACCCAACTAGACCGAGACAAATAAAATCACTTAATAAAGTAAATACAACTGGAATGCTACTGTAGTGGTGTTAGTGTAGCGTTAACAGGAATGAAACTATTTTTGGAATTATAAAGCAATTATGTTTACAGAGAAACTATTGGAACTAAAATATTTACTGATTGTATTTCATGGTGTCCTACACCTACATATCTCCTACATGGTCTCCAGCAATGCACTGGGTATTGCTTGTGCTTTTGGGAGTATGATGAAAAGCATACAAAACTGTTTTCAAGATTGCCACCAAGTATGGTAGAATGTGGTATATATTGTAGCTAAAAATGTAAACTTTAAAGCAAATATGTCAATCCAAGAATAACCAAGTAGTGCAAATTATATATGCCTCTGAAGTTTAATCCAGCTTCATGAGGAAAAGAAAAGAAAGTTAAAGCACATACCATGTTATCATGGGGAAAAAAGAACTTAAATGAGATTTACCAGTTCCCTTAAAATGTATGCTATAGGTCCTGTTACTTAGGCATGTACTTTAATCTTCAAGTGTAGATCCCCAACACTGGTGAATTTCATAGATAATACAGAATTCTCTTGCACCAAATTCTCTTCAGAAGTGGGGTGCTTGATTATGTCAGAGAAAGCATATACTGTAATAAAATATAAATTGCAATTCAGCTGCAACATTCCTTCCTACTGTGGCAACCATCAGTTCCTGATTCAACACTAAGTTTGTAGTTGCATCAGACTTACCAGGTAGCATGTTGTTCTGTCCAGAAAACCAGAAAGCAAATCTGACAAATATTAAATGTCAAAGCTGCTGAAGCAAACAGAACCTCTAAGAACAAATATGGGACAAAGCTGTGTAAAAAATAGTCATCTTTACCAGAATACTTCAAATTACCTGCATATTTAAAAAAAAAAAAAAAAAATAGACCAAGATTGCTGAAATATTTCAGGTGACAATGTTCTCCAAGTGAGTAAACACACACGTCTTACCTAATGTTAACATGACACATGAGAAGGTGTGGAGCTAAGGTCCCAGTGCTCTTGCAGTACTTATAATACAAGGAAACTTGTGATGAATAAAACACAATCTCTGCCTAAAATATGACCAATAAGCAAAGCCTTCAGATAAACTCAAACCCTCAAAATTCAGTTGCTTTCATGAGACCCAAGCTTCGCACTGGGGAACAATGTTTTCTATTTGTTGGTTTTCAACAATTCCTAAAACCAGAGAAAAGAGGCTTTCTCTTGTGTCCTGCAAATTAATTCCTTCTACCAAGGACAGAACCGTAAGACCTAACTCCACCAGAAAGCATGTGGCCAAGCTCTCTGGCCTTCAAATGAAGGGGGCAGCAGTCTCAGTTCTTTACCTACTCTGTTACTGACACTATGGCTTTGCAAGAAAAACAGCCTTTGGAAGAGGAAATTCAATACCATTTAAGAGTCTGTAAATTCCTAGCAAGTATCTGCTTGTAGTTCAATGTGTACTCAGTACAGATTCAGGACTACCACTGCAGTTTACATATGGCCTAAACCAGCACTCTCCAGATGGAAAGTGGATGAAAATTAGGAAAGTAAAAAATTAAGCAATCCCTCAAAACACACACAAAACCAAACACCTCACCTCAAATCCCCTTTGTTATGTGGATAACCTTCTCGCTAGACACAAAAGCATCAACTGCAAAAGAAGACACTCCTTAACAATAACTTAAGGGTAACTGAAATAAGGCAAGTGATTTTCCTACTGTAATCTACAATTCCTCTTTAACCCTTTTAGTGTTCTACAGAAACATTGAAGAAAACTGTGGAGAAGAAGAGATAACCAAATGTAACAAGTTAATGGCAGAAAACAATTTCCTCAAAAATTTTTCCCAATTTTCTCAGATTATGAGAGACAAACATCTTTCACAGCCAGTGTTCCCTCCTCCTTCCTTTCACTGAAAAGTTAACTCTCTTTATGATTAGCATATGCACCTTACACATGTATTCACACATGTATACACATGTATAATCTCTCTTCATTACAAGTAGAATATTACCTGCTCGTTTCTGAACCACCCCAAAGAGTTGTCCTAAAACTGATCAGTATTATGTTTGAAACAGAAATGCTCCAAATATATATCACTGAACCTTTCTTTATAATGTAAAAGCAAAAAGAAAAATGTAAACCAGAATTTATCACAGGCACTCAGGAAAGATCTTTCACAATGTGACCTTCCTAAAGCATTTACTGACATACACTTACAGATAACAGAAATACATTTCTTTTCTCAAAGGAGAATAATAAAATAAAAACCCCAAACCTGAACCACTTAATAAAAGTCAATTATCAGTTGTAAGTGTACAGCATATAATACAGCTTTCAATCTGTCAACGCTCAGATGCCTCACACAAA
This sequence comes from Psittacus erithacus, assembly GCA_009867235.2. Classification (NCBI taxonomy): domain Eukaryota; kingdom Metazoa; phylum Chordata; class Aves; order Psittaciformes; family Psittacidae; genus Psittacus; species Psittacus erithacus. The sequence goes on along the minus strand of WYDI02012925.1, from coordinate 18,473 downwards.
AATTCAAGGGCATATGCACCAAAGACTAAGACGACTCTTAAACTTCCTTCCTTCTTTGTCCCTTTATAATTCTATCTGAGAGCCAATACAACTGCTTTGGGATCATTGCAGACAGGTGTTTGACTGTTAAGTGTATAGGTATCTTTGAAGAGCAACTTACAGAAGAGACACCTATTTTCATCAAGTTTTGCTTCAGAAATGGTTTCTAAAAAACAGATCCTTCACCTCTGAGCTTTCATCAACTTTTATGAAAGTTAAGCAACTGGGGGGGAAATTACCCCAGTGTGTCTTATTTAATCTGACCTTTTAAATGACTGAACCTTTTCTAGTTGCGTTTGGTATTTTTCTGTCTTTATTTGAGTGACCTTTATTTTTTCTGAATTAACTTTTATTTTCTAGTAACTATTAAACATTTTATGAAACTACATAAAATAGTGGAGATAAACGCAGCAAGGCAGGTGACAGGCGTTCAAATCAGCAGCAGGAATTTAACCCTTGACATTTGTCCAAAGATTCAGCTACCTTGTCTAACTCAGTAAAAAACTGTATCTAGACAATGTTTGTAACGCTGACCTGAAACATAACTGGCGATCATGGATTTATGTAATTGTGGATTTAGGATATGTTGGAAAAAGATGGGAACAAAAGGAAATACATGGTATAGTGTGAGAAAGTATTCCTTTGAATACAGGGGTTAGAAACAAAGTGGAACATTAAAGGGAGCAGAGTTTATTTCCATTAGGTATTGGAAATTTAAAAATATTAGTTTGTATCTTTTTACTTGCTGTGGTTAAAACATAGCTACTATGTCTAAATGTTTGTGAACTTGCTTCTATTAAGCAGGTTTTAAACTTGAGAGAATATGCCTACTGTACTACACCAACAGCACCTTCTCATTTGAAAACATTTTTACATATGCAACAAAAAGGAAAGATCACATAAAAGTAAGAAAACCTGGAAGTGAATTGGGAAGTGGTCCTGCTGACCATTTCACTGCCCTACAATCATTCAAGTGTCTCTTATCTGAGCAAGTTAAATATGTGTCCATGCTGCGCAAGTGAGCAGCAGCAGGCTTCCCTCTGCTGGACCCTGTCACAAGCAGGGAGTAGTTTATTTGATTAAAATTCTTGGGTAAAAGAAGCTACAAGCTTTTTATCAAATTATGCAAGAAAGACTGACTTGTTTTATGCTTTGAGGAATGTATATACATTCCTTGAAGCGAGGATGAGCAAATAAAATCTCCACCTGCTATTTACAGATAAGATAGAGCATTGCATTCATTAGGAAAGCACTTTTAATATTTGATTCAGTATAGACGAAGGTTGCTTTCAGCTCTTGTGAACCAATATAATCAGAGTTCATGACAGTCCTTAGAAACATATGTAAGAGTTTTCATTATGAATATCTAGAAAACATTCCTTCTCTTCAATATCCTGGTAGCAATATTGGCAGTGGCACCTTTGGAGAACTTCAGCTTGCAAGTCAGGCCTGTACTTCTAAAATGCCTAATTAAACAGAGGGATGTGATAAGACAAAAGGAAATGGCCTCAAGTTGCAACAGAGGAGGTTAAGATTGGATATTAGGAAAAATCTCTTCACTGAAAGTGTCATCAAGTGTTGGAACAGGCTGCCCAGGGAAGTCGTTGAGTTGTCATCCCTGGAGGTATCTGAAAGACCTGTAGATGCGGCACTTAGGGACATGGTTTAGTGGTGGACTTGGCAGTGCTAGGTGAACTGTTGGACTCCATCATCTTAAGGGTCTTTTCCAACCTAAATGATTCTATGATTCTCTGATACTATGGGTCAAGTGAAGTGTTTTGAAAGAAACAAAAGAAACCTTCCCCAAACTGAGTTGGGGAGTTTCCTATCACCACTTGCAAAACTAAAACTTTGTATTTTTACCAGTTTCCTGAACGCATTGTATTCTTTGGGGATAACACAAAGTGCATGGAAACCAATGTGAGAAAAATTGCAGAAGAGAATGAGTTCCTTCTCACCTCCTTCTCTGGTAAAAAGAGCTGGCTGTCCTCTCCAAATGAATGGTTCAAGCACCAGTAACACTGGGAAGGCACATGCGCCTTCCAATATTTTATGCTATGGATAACAAGTGCAGGATTAGGCTCTCCAGATAATTATCCCTCAGCACATATCTGTGAGGGAGAAATTTTTGTTGACATTATTCACCCCGCACCAAAATAAGCAACTTTATTAAATATTTAAATAGCTTTCTAAAAGTTATTTGGAAAGCATAGAGTAGCATTTCTGCAGGAATTTTAGTTACAAGGACAGACAAAAGTGTCAAGTTATATCTAGACATAATAGTTAATGTTTTGATATAAAATATTTATACACCACTTGTTTCAATTTATACACCATCTTCCTGCCACCCTTTTTTTAGTTCTTCTGCATATACCCTCAGTTCAATGAAAACCCTTCAGAAAACAGGTACTTATTCTATAGGGTCATTTATTCCAAGGTAGAAAACTCCATTTAAACTTTCTCAGAAAAACACACAAGAACCCAAGATGAATAAGAAACACCTATTTAAAAAACATCATTAGAAGCAAGGAAGCTGCAGCAGATCTATTTGTTTTGCTGGCTAGATGGATACTAACAACATCTAAAGGAATTAAGAATCCCACAAAACAAGAGTTAAAACCTCAAAGAAAACAATTACCTGCATTATAGTAATCAGTAATTTTATCAGTTAGTGGCTTGCATTTGATGAATACAATAAGTGGTAAACCCAGTAACCTGCAATTCATTACCATAAGCACGCAAGAGAAAAACTCAATTCCCAGTGTGGTATAACAGAAATTACAGCAGAGATTTATAACAGTCCCAGATTGTTAGCTAAGGCCCAAGAGAAAGAGCATCCTAAGCACTGCATAATCTATCTTCGTAGAGACAGATATGGGCCCACTTCGGCATAATGTATCTAAACACAGTAGTTGACATAATGCTTAAGCACATCACAAATAGACAGGTGTCAGTAAGCAGCACCGATTAGCTCATCCTCTAAGACAATCTTAGTTCTTTAGTATAGCAGACAAAATTTAGTGATATCCTTGCACTGAAATTCAGAAGGTAAATGGCTAGGTACTAAAGTGTTCATATCATGTGTAGGGAAACCAGCACCAAGAGAAAGCAAAGACACTTTTTCAAGATTGCACAGAGGTGGGAGCAGAAGCAATGATTAGACCCAAACTTAGACCATCTGATCAAATCTCTGTAAGCACCTTTTGAGTTACTAGATGCTTGTAGAGCACAACTACATAAAACTCTTATCTCTCCCCCCGTACAAGTTGCAGGGGGCAGTGACACACATCTTTTGTTCTGAAATGCTGAAGGCTTCTGAAATGGTTTCTGAAGTTCACCTTCTGCCCTTGAGGTTTCCTCATACAGAACACAGAATCATGAACAGTCTTCTCTGATGCATTCCCATTACTCCTTCACCACATGTCATTTCACAATAAAAAGTTTTTTTCTGTTGCTCATCATTGCCATGATGTCTTATTGGTGGCATCTCAGTGTCAAACTCTCCAATTATCTGGAATAGCTGCCCTGCGGCCTCAGACCTTGACACTGCACCATGTAGCAAGCAACCTCTACTTCACATACCAAGCCTGAAATGATGAAGTGGGCAGGGGAGGAATATCCATTGCATCCATATGATCCTGATGCCACAACACTGGGAGACATAAGCACTGTCATGGTTTTCAGGTTGTCTTCCCTGCGACTTTCTTGCTTCCCTGGGCCTCATATGAAGTTTTTTGGAATGCCTTAAATATCTTTTTGCAAAAAACCATAAAGGAGCAGGCTGCCTAGGGAAATGGTTGAGTCACCATCCCTGGAGGTATTTAAAAAAATGTGTAGATGTGGCACTTGAGGACACAGCTAAGTGGCAAACTTGGCATCACTAGGTTAATGGTTGGACTTGATCTTAAAGGTCTTTTCCAACTGAAATAATTCCATGATTCCTTAAAAAGGAGTTGGGACAGGTACAGCAAACTGTGTACATCTATGAAGAAACCAATCCAGGGAAAGGCTGGGAGCTCTAAGAATCATAGCAGGAGTCTAAGAGCCTAGAAGTGCACCAAGTCAGCCTCCTAACTGTTCAAAGTACAGTACATTAGATATACAAGGGAATTGTCTGCCTGGGCCAGGGAGCTGAATCAATATTAAAAGGGATCAAGTAGGAAATATTTAACTGCACTTTGAATAGCTAATTTAAAGAAGATGAATCTTATCCTTAGGGCCCCATTTCACATCCTTTCTTCCTTCTGGGTAGTACATTGCTTTATCCAAAATGACTATTTGCAAAGTATATATCTTTGCAAAATGAACAAGGGTATTACAAGCTGACACTTAAACTATATAACTCCATAGCCAGGAACTAGCTCTTACTGTATGCAGAACAAGCTTTCATTGTGCTGTTAGGCATTATTGAATATACAAATATTAACTAGGTAGTAAATAAGCAGTCTGAGCAAGCAAAGAATACTGGAACTTACTATTTGTTGCTGAGTTCTCCTAATGACAAAATGTCTAGTAAGGAAAGAGATTCTTTTTCCTTCCCCCTAAATTTTTTGGTTTCTTACTTCCTCTAAATTTTAATACTTGGAAAAGGTTACTGTATTTTTATACATACAAAGAGACATAGGACGATTGTAAGAAGGCCTTTGTTATCACAACTACAGTCTTACTGACAGGAAAACAGTTTACAGGAGCCTGGCAATGTCAATGTTGTATGATTCCATTGGGCTGATTACAATGCTCTATAAGTTACAGTCCGGGTTAGCACTGGATTTAACACTGAACAATGACAATGCACACGAAATTTACAGTGCAATTTACAGGTGAACTTTAAAGAACAAATTAAAGATACAGAAGAAAAGAAAATACATGTTTTATTACTTAAGAAATTGATGGATAACATTAAGTCAGGTAAGCTGAAAATTACTAAGCATATGTAATCACACCATTGCCATCTCCTCATAGTATATGAATATATCCATAGTCTTTAAGGCATCATTATATGATCTAAATCTGATTTCCAGTATTCCACCAAATGAGTTTTTACCCATTTTGCCTGTAGAATGCCCATAACCAAGATCTGTCTACAGTCAACAGAACAAGAAAGATACTATGATTTATGCTAACTTTGGCCCTCCCAAATCCAAACTCTGAACCAGTGCTACTACTTCCTGTGACTCACTGGTTACAACTCCTACTTAAATCAGGGGCTGATACCAGCTAGAAACCAAAAGGAAGGACAGTAGGTGACATTGTGATTGCAGCAAGATGAATGAAGAGGCCAAAGTGGACTGGGGTAACTGCTCATAAAAATATACCAAAACAAACCAACTCCTGAAACCTAAACCAAAAGAAACATCAATTCCACTTCTAAAACAGATTAGACTATTTGTGGACTGTTACCAAGCCTAACTGGAGTCTAGCTAGCAGAAAAAAACATTTGGTATTAATTGGAAATCTTCAGGAAATACACAATCCACACTTCCCCTTTGCAGTTTGTTTCAAAGGTTAATCGCTGTTGGCATAGAAATCTGAATCTTATTTATAATTTGAGTTTATGCATCTTCTGCTTCAAGTCTTCAAGTTCTTGTTATGATTCCTCTATTAGATTAAAATATCCCATTTAGTATGCTTTCTCAAGCCTGTTAATCATTTTCTATGGCTCGATTCCACATTATCTTCAGGTGGTTCTTCCATCAGATAGTGCAATTCAGCAGAATCAGTCTCAAAATGACTTTCCTTACAGAATAATGGAGGTAAATGATACCGTACATCTATCCTGCGTACAAAACATACAGAAAATACATGCAGTAGATGGTATCCTGATGGCAAGGCAGTAACTAATGCTTCTATATTGTTTCTGTAACCTCTTCCTAAAACCTCTAGTATAATATAGATTCCTCAAGCCTTCCAGCTGCTTCAAAACCCCTACCACATAAGAAAAAAAAAAAACCACAAAAATCTGTATTTGTGCCCATCATGTTGTGCTTGTTGCATAGGAGAATATGAAAAATATGTAATTCATTGTGTCACGGCAACTAATTTGCCTATGCTTGATGATTACCACCTTATCTCCTCTGCCTTCTCCACATCCCAGGATCCATTCCCTTTACGACTTCTTCAAACCCTAGAGTTTAAGCTTCCTATTATATTTTCAGTATAATTTTAGACTTTATTTCCTTAGTCCCAAATTCCATAAAGTATGGTACAAAAATTTAGAAACAGTAATTAAGCTAAGTTTTCACCACTACTAATAAAGCAGTAGGCAAGTCTTGTTTCCTCATTTTGCTGGGGATCAACGTCTGTGTAGTCTATCTACTTTTATGCACAGTCACTAATAATACTATGTTATTCTTCAGAGGGCTATGTGTTTTAATACCTATGGCATTAAAAATAAGCCCAAACATTTAAATAAGGTTCATGTAGATGGTAATCAGCAATACCCATGACTGACATGAATATTCTGTCAGACACAGTCCTACAGATTGGTTAAAAGGTATTTTTAAAATCCATTCAAGAAACGATGGCAAATGTGAAAGCATGAATGGGTATGTCATGGTTTAAGCCCAACTGTAACCCAGAACCATGCAGTCTCTCTCTCACTCTCCCTCCTTCCTCCCCCTACCCACCTCACTCCCAGAGCAATGGGGAGGAGAATCAAAAGAATGTAACTCCCACAGTTTGAGATAAGAACAGTCCAGTAACTAAGGTATAACACAAACCACTGCTGCTACCACCAATAATAATAAGGGAAATAACAAGGGAAGAAAGTACAACTGCTCACCACCCACTGATCAATACCTAGCCCGACCAAGCAGTGATCTAACCCTACCAGTAACTAACCCTGCTTTATATACTGGGCATGACATGCTGTGGTATGGACTGCCTCTTTGGCTAGTTTGGGTCAGGTGTCCTGTATCTGCTTCCTCCCACCTTCCCCTCCTCCCTGGCAGAGCACGAGGCTCAGAAAGTCCTTGGTCAGAGTAAACATTACTGAGCAGCAACTAAAAACATCAGTGTTATCAACGCTGTTCCCAGGCTGAAAGTCCAAAACACAGCACTGCACCAGCTACTAAGAAGGAGAAAAAAGACTGCTACTGCTGAGCCCAGGACAGGGTAATAGGCTGTATATCCACTACTGTCATATTTCACCTGACCTGGAAACTTTATTTGCCGTAAGCAAGGGGGAAGTTTAGTCTGATATAAACTTAGTCTCTATGTGATATACTACTTCTACTTAGCACATTCTTTGATGAAAGATGTACATTTAGGTAGTTTATTCTCTTTGATAGCATTAGATTTGTACCCTTGTTCGTGTCTAGGCCATCTTTATGTTACTACCACTATGATCAAAAGTAGCATACCTGTGAAAGCATGTGATCTATTTCACCAGAAGCACATTCAAATGAAATGCAGCATTATCAAAACTACACTGTAACAGGTCTGTATTAGACACATAAGATCACAGCTTCCTAAAATAAAATGTCAGATTTTCTGAAGTCTGTACATTTGCTATTTACAGTACATACAAAACAAGTCTTGTGTGGATAATGAATTCCATGATCTAAACATATGCTGTGCTATTCACTGCAAGGTGCTGTAATTTTAAACTTTCTCTCAGTTTTAAAAGTAATTGAGAGGAAATTTTATGTGATATGTTTCCTCCATCTTCTTCAATCTGTAAGTACAAGATCTTGTCTTTTAATCTTGTATCATTATGATGAATAGTTGTAGTAGAAAGACAGTTGCTACTTTTCTTATAAAACTCCACTGATAGAAGATCTCAGCTGAAGTGTAACGTATTTTCTATGTTTAGATTTTCAGTGAGTACCTGTACTTCAACTGGAAAAAGTTGACACAGACTTAATAAACACAATTTTATCACATATAAAATATTCTCTTACATGTCCTGGGGCTTAAAGAGGTTAGCTAAAGGAGGTAGATAGGTACAAATAACTAGGAAACGAATAAAGAAGAAAGCATTATAAACACTCTATAAACTCACAGTGAACATGGATCTCAAGGACTGTGCAGCATGATGTCAAAAAAGGAAGGTGGAAAAAGGAAGATGGAAGAATCAGATAGATTCTGTATGAAGAAGTGGGACTAGACTTGAAGGCCTCCTGGAATCCTTCCAGACTGAATTGTTCTATGAATAGATAGGTACAGGCTTATTAGACTGGATAAAGAGGATGTTCACCAACCATCTACTAAATCATGAATGGCATGGAGGAAAAAGGTATAGAACAATCACCACCTCTTCTGAACCAAAAGCTAAGTTGTCCCAAATGAAAACTACTAGGTGACAAATTTAAAATAATGGGATGTAGATGATTCATCACATAGCTTGTCAATGAAACTCTATATTCCTGGCCAGAGGATGTTACAAGTCAGTACCAATACCAAGGACAGCCTGGGTATCTTCATGGAAGAGAAATTCTTTGAGGGTTAAAAAACACATAGAAAGCCCTTCTAGGTCAGTAACTTTCAAAGTTGTACACCGTTCAAGGCTGGGAAAGTAATGAAGTATTACTATGCACTTACCTCAGCAGTCTTATGCTCTGTCTCAAGCATTTGCATTTCCCCCCAGTCACTATCAGAGACAAGACAGCAGGCTAAATAAATGTTCAGCCTTTCCTAGTACAGCCTTTTTATTACATTACCTTCCCCTGTCCTTAGGCTAAACCAGTGACTTTTACTGTTTTAACCTGAATTTTGCTCATGAATCTTTCTTTACTTGAAGTGGGCAAAGGAAAGGATGCAAACAACATTCCCCACTACATCTTGTCTCAACTTTGATCTGCAAGTGAAATGTACCTTCTTGAACCAGTTTTTACAAATAATTAGTATATTTTAAATACATTTCTGAATTTTCTTAGAGACTACTTATTTGTGAATATGATTGCCTGATGAGTATTCACGATTGTGTCTACCAGACTTCCACTGTTGTCAAGGAACAGTACTCTAGCACATTTCACTCTTGCTCTCAGTGGACTTCATGTCAATCAATAGCAGGAGCTGGATCACGTCCTCAGGCTGGAGTGCTACTAATGACAGAAAAGGCTTGTCACACCAGCAGTTCTACCCAGGAGTGAAGGGCTGCTGACCATAAGGAAGCTGAACTAAGCATCTCTAGTGTACTGTTGCATGGCACCAGAATGGACAGTTTTGCTTTGTTTGCCTTCAGTGTTTTTTCATCCTGTCTACTGGATCATTTAATATACTTCTATTGACCACAATCTAACGGTTATACCACTGTCAGGCTTTTCCCTCCTGCCAAAATATGCCTTCTGCACATGAGAAAAAACTTCCATGGAAGATACTCTCCTTTTAGATCTCCTCTTGAATACTAACTTTAGAATGGTCATGACGCCTAGAAATTATTCCTGTCTGACACTAGTTAAATAAACTTTATTTAAATGGAATCCGTTACTCCATTTTTATGCCAAGCCCTATATTTTGTAGAGCTTGTGTGATTTAAGTAGGCTGTACTGATATGCCCTTTTGTCTCATCAGGAGAGCAATTATAATAGCATTTTCAGTAGGATACTTAGTACAGAGGTGTCTTACTCCTTTCTGTATGTAATTCAGCTGCTACACTTAACATATACTTAAAAAATCACTTTAAACTTCAAATTTTTTTGGGAATAGTTACACAGAAATCAGATGTTTAATGTTATTTAAACATGTTTACTAACAGTTCAACCCATTTCAGCTTTGAGACCTCTTTCCAACTTCAGTTCAAATTTTCAGCTTCAGGACTTTCAAATTAGTTCTCTTAAGACACACAGAATATTTAAATGGCACTTAGTAATGTTTGAAATAGCAAAGCATAATTCAGTGTTACACATATTAATTTTCACCTTCTACCAACATCTAGCTCTACTAACCAAACTTTTAATAATTGGTCTTGACATGGATGCATTAGTCTTGTCCTTATGCAGTTAAAATGTAGAGTGAAAGAACAATGACTAAAGATACCATGCAAATCAAAGTCTAAACTGGCTTAAGGATCTAGTTCTCTGTTAAATTCAATCAACACATCTGAGCAGTGAAAATAGGTTTTACTTAGTTTGCCTTAACTACAATATCACATTCTATACCACTTCGTGCTTCTTATATCTTGCCCTGGATTTTTTAAGTGTGCCTGAGTTCTGGGTTTGTTCCTTCCTACTTAATGAAGAAAAAAAGAAAAGAAAATGGAAAAGGAAAAAAAATATTACACAGCACCAACAATTCCAAAGTCCAACCAAGACTTGGTTTCTGCTTGAATTCATTCTTAAAGAGCACAGTGAACCTTTATTTTTTTGCTCACAGATCCATGCCTTTAAATGTCTTTGAAGGAAAATGACATACAACATACTCTATAAACTTAAAGTGAATGAAAAAGTTAACTTTCTTTAATTTGCACCACAAATTACAGCTATTTTCTGCAAAAAGGTCTAATCTCTCTAATGGGTCATCTAATTCCGTCACCTTTCAGATATCTCTTGTTAATAAGCCTAAGATGCCTCTATAACTACCTACAGTTTCCATAATGCTAAGCTATAAATACAGAAAACTAAATGAAACTTAAGTACTGTAGCTGGAAGTGAAAAAACAATATCATCTACTTAGAAATTTCATTTACTCAGTTGTACAAAGGTCACAATTAATGCTCAGAACACGATGATTCAGGTGAAGGCCTCACATAGACTGCTGCAGGAGGTCAGTGGTTATTGTGGAGTTTATCATTTCAGAAAATTCTAAGGCACAAACATATAGATATTTAAAAACAAGTTGTCATTCTGAATGCTGGGAAAGTCACCTCTTAAAATGAAGCAATCTTGCCAGTAGTCAAATGTACCCTGGTACACAACAACATACATACATTTGCATTTTAAGATACAGGAAACACAAATTTTGAACCAATGTCCAACACTGAAAAACTCCACTTAACAACTGTCTAATTATGAATCAATAATTTTCTTTGAAACTGTGATCTGGGATAACAGATTTTACCAGTAGAAATGCATTTACACTGCCAGCATACTTGATTTCAGCTTACAGAAAGATCCTCCGATGCTGTTATAGCTCTAATGAATACTGCATCTTTTTTAGTCTCTGATTTATTGACTTACAGGCTTGCTATCATGAAGGTAAGGTAGCACTAGGTTATCCCAGATAGAATATGTGTATTGAGAGAAAAGTGAATAACCAGATATAAAAAGTATATAACCAGACATATTTATATCCTATTTTCAGTTCAGAAGACAAAAGTAGTTCAATTTTCCCCAGCATGTTGATGTCTTCTAATCAAGTTTGTACAGAATAAATACTTTTACATTCAGACAATTCCATGTCAAAAAAAAAAAAGAAAAAAAAGGATGTGCTCATGCTTTTGAGAGACAGCTCCATTTACTGAAAAGCACTACAAAACAGAGTAGTCCCATATAGTGACGGTCTTAATCTATAATTACTTATAGCATAACATGGAACATTATGTATGGTCATAGCAATTTGTGATTAAGGCTGCCCAAGGAGAGGATGACAAGTCTGCAAGGACAGATAAAGAACATTTATAGCACAAGATTAGAGCTCCTTTTCAGGGATGGGCGAAATCTTGCAAAACACTTACTTTTTGCACATCAAGTTTTTAAAAGAACAAATTTCTCACCACTCTTCTGAAAGATAAATAACTAATCCATCCAAGCCATTATTTTTTATAGCCTTGATAATTATCTTTTTTGCTCAGTTATGAAAAGTAAGCTTTGTATATAGAATTTATTACTTTTAATTAAGTCATCAGGCTGACATAAGATAGTTTCTCATACTGAGAACAGCAAATTAAGACATTTGTGATTTATTAATTGGTATGTCTTAAATTGCAAGTATTTCTAAGCTAATGCATAGAACAGCACCTCATTATTTTGAAGATATCTTGTCCAAGGGCCAAGGTCTGGCCTCTGTCCCATGAGGAAATTGTCACATCATATTGTGCACTTGAATTCATAGAAGCAGTAACTTAAATGAGCCAGTGTTTCAATTACTGGGTATCATATAAGCTTCAAAGTCCTTTTTCTCTTCTCTCCGTTATCGAGGTTTCAGTCTCAATGGATCTGTGACTTGCTCTGCGTTGCACTACATCTTCTCATAAGTTAGATTCTTCAAAGTTCTGCGCGAGCAAAGTTATTTCTAGGTCACAGAAATAACTGGGATAAAACACGTGGTATTAGATGGTTTCAGTTGACATAATTGGCCCAAGTCAGGTAAGTCAACAGTATTTGGTCAAAAGGAAATCTATTCACTTATGTTCCCAGAGCTGAAAGATTTGACCTGGACCTAATCAATCTTTATGTCCAGGCCTTTATATCACAGAAAAGAAACATAGTAATAATTTACTAGCAGATTCTGTATACAACACCTAATCTTTGCATTCTGCTCTAGGATCACATCCTATTCACCATCATCATCCTCCTCCTTATCCTTAAGGCTCCCCTCATGGAAGGACTCCCCTAAGTCCTTCCCTGCCTCTGCTTTCTTATAGTCTTCCAATCTGTCCTACAGAAATAACATATTAATTTCTTCTCAGTATGTTTGGGCTATATCTACTATGCTTCTCAAGATTTGAAATCTGTATCTAGACGCTTTTTTGACATTTTTTTCCCCCTTGTGTTAAATGTCTTAAAAAAATAAAGGGAAAAACACATTGGGAAAGTGGCACCTGCTTTACCTAGATTTTCAGTTTTGTGGTAGTCATAGTACAGATACTGTACTATGCAAGTGAGTCATATTTTGCTGTAGGAAATTCACCAGCTTAGCTGAAAAGGACACCTCACCTTCACATCTGTTATCCTCACCCAACCATGATTTTTCTGCTCTAGATCTCTTTCTCTTCAGAATGATGACTTAAAACTACGTAGCACTCTGACAATAATGTGTGGGAAAAGGTACATGCTGTCTGTAAAGCAGGAATAAATACTAGAAGCATGAAGGGTCTTTGCTTTTCTTGATAACGCCATGTTTTTTGCATGTCCAAAGAAGGACAATGAAGCTGGTGAATGGTCTAGAGAACAAGTCTTACGTGGAACAGTTGAAGGAACTGCAGGCTAGAGAAAAGGAGACTCAGGGTAAACCTTATCACTCGCTACAACTACCTGAAAGGAAGTGGGTGTTGAGCTCTTCTTTCAGGTAATATGCAGTAGGGCAAGAGTTGTGCCAAAGGAGGGTTGGACTGAATATTAGGAAAGATTCCTTCACTGAAAACATTTTCAAGCATTGGAACAGGCTACTCAAGGAAGTCACTGAAGTTGCATACCATGCCTGGAGGTATTTAAAAGATGTGTAGATGTAGCACTTAAGGACATGGTTAAGTGGTGGACTTAGCAGTGCTAGGCTAACAGTTGGACTTGATCTTAAAAGGTCTTTTTCAACCTAAATGTTTTTATGATTCTATGTTTTTTGTGTTTTGTTTTAAATCTGCTTACATGGAAATAAGAAGTCTATCTGTTATTTTTCTCAGGAGATTTCTGAGTTTTAATCCATTTGGAGTTCAGTCTGCAGCTTCCATTTTGGAAAAGTAAAAGATTTTACTACATGGTGGTACTGTACAGGCCCCAATAATAAAATATCCTTCTGGCAGTAATTTTAAATCTTCTGCTAAATAGTAACATTTACCTACAAAAAAGGGAGTATCAACATGTTGAACTGAATATGTTGTGTCTGTTGTCTTGAAGAAGCAGCTATGGAGGCTTAGAGTAGTGGAATGTGTGTCCAGAAATACAGCACAAAAGGATAAAGTGAAAAAGTAAGTACAGATCGCACAAGCTGTTAAAAGTCAAACATTATGTGTAAGGGATTAAGATCAAGCATTACATAGCCAGTTTTCTCTATTTTATTTCATTTTGCTCTGATCTATTTAACTTTATGAATTTTTCAATAAAGGTGTGAAGAATTCTTATTTTTAAATGTGTTACTGCATAGCCAGATTAAGAAGTATTGACTGAGTTCCTCAAAAATTTTGGTTTGTTTCAGTCAAAAAATCAGACTAAAATAATCTAAAAATCACAGTTGTGGCTTGAAACAAAACAAATTTCCAATAACCCTCAGCATAGCAAAACTGACCATGTTGCAAAACAAACACCAACATATCTTTTCTCCCAGCAAAGCCTGCTTACTGATTTTGAACTCTATTTTTATTGCCAACTGTTAAATTAAGAAATAAATCATGTAATTATCCTAATAACCTCTGTAGACTGCATAAGTTAACAATAGACTATGTAAATCATGAAATAAAGTATAACAACATATTGTAATTTCTTTCTTTCATCTGAATACTACTTTAAGACAACTGTTTCACATTAAAACATCATACTCATGCTTTTCATTTTCTTTCATGCATTAGGGATGACAGGATATAATTAGAGAGCTATGACCATTTTTAAACCTTACAATTCTGAGCTTCAATTCTGTAACAAAGTTGATTTATTTTCTTTAGTTATCCTACCTGTTGTTGCGCTGTTAAACACTTCACATGCTCGATTTCCATTTTGTTCCCTAAGTTTGTATCAGGAAGCCTCCATTCATCTCCTATCACACAATATGAGCACAATGGATTCCCTGCAAACAACTGTTTGTCCTATAGATGCATGTGCTACTGAGGTCCTGCAACATTTAAGAAGTGAACTGACTCAGAAGATCTAATAAAAAAAAAAAAAAAAAAAAAGAAAAATCCACTATGAAGCCCCATTGTTGTTCAAGATCTTTTTGGATAAGTGCGCTGAATACAAGTCAAAACCATTCTTTTTTGGTACAGCTCTTTTTGCATTCGTAAGAACAGAAAGAATAGTCTTCGTCAGACAGACATTTGACCTTTACCACATGCACAGGACAGCTGTTTCAAAAAATCTTATGTCTGATGTCAATTTTTTCATGTTTTTGTATTTGTATTGGCCCTCACTCTCAGCAGACAACATACCAGCTCACTGTGCTCTGGGCATCTTCATACTTCAAAGTTATTTATGACACCTCATCTTCACACTGGTATGAATCCTCTGTCTTTTTGAGTGCATTTTTGTTTGTCTTACCTCAATCCTTTCGCTCCTCCTCTCTCTCTTCATCTACTATCCTTTGTCTTTGTCTTACTCAACTCCAAGTCCTCTGTTTTTCTGGTATTAATTAAATTATACTTTGTGAAATATTCTGTCAAGCCTTTTACTTCTATTTGTTCCTCTGTGCAAGAAGATTCTTTGACAACCATATTGTTTTCTTCTCTATCTAGTCTCTTCTGCCTTGTCCTTCACAGCATGAGCTTTCATGGATTGCCTTTCTGCTCCAGAGTTGCACCCCCTTTTAATATTTTGTTTCCTAGGTATTTACAACTCGTAAGATTATAACCTCTTTTTTTCCATTGTGTTCTTTAGCTGCAACCTGTCACTAGCTTAGTTTGCATCTAAACACAGAATAAGGAACTAGACGCAGGGAACATTAGACATTGTTAATGTAGGATTAAAATGTTAATATTAGTTATAATAGACCATCTTTTTCTTTTCACATTAAAGTAGTTGCAACTTGTAGTTTAAAGTAGTTTACATGTCACAAGTCTATCTGCAATCACAGTGGTCATTCAACAGCTTAAGAGATGGGGCAAAGGGTAAAGACTTGTAAGTATCAGGCAAAAATCAATAACTAGCTTCCCTGAAGTGTATATTTCCATAACTTTGCATCCTGTCAGAAGCAAATAAGAACCTAAGGAAGAAGGCAGGTATAGCTGTGACAGTGAAACCAGTGCAGTGCTGCACACAGTTAAATCATCCTCATATATATATCTTTGTCTAATTTGTGTCATAAAAACTGCTATTTTGCCTCAAAATATCTTCCCTTGAAGTTTGAACAGATCCTGAGACTGACTTTCACTGTTCCACTGTTGCTTTCTTTTTCTTGTGTTTAAGAGGGAGAAGAAAATAGAGAATTAACTTCTAAGTTCAGTAGCAAATTGTTCTTTCCATTCACCCACCTGGGGATCCTGTCATTGTTGATTCTCTGGCTTTTTAGGTTCTTTGTCTAGCTCAACCTTGTTATGCCCAGGTCATTGTTGTGACTAACAGCAGATAATCACCTTACTCACCAAATCACTGAGACATCTAGAGGTGCTCAGGGCAGAAATTGCTGTTAACCCATATTTTGCATACATACACAAACCCTGATTTCTATTCAACCTAAATATAAATGTGAATTTAATTAGGCACTGTCCAAACTATAAGGGATGGGGGTGAGATGGGGACAGACCTCAAACCATCATTCCCATTGTGGATGTTCCAGCTTCCCATCCTGATAAGAACTAGATAAAAACATTCTACTTGAAAATCCAACCATGAGGTATTTAAACTGTGGTATTATTGCTTATATTTTAGAGTAGTAACTCAGGGAAAACATCTATGCCTTGATTCCTATATGCGAATATGTTAAATCACACTGGGAGAAGTTCAAACTAATTTACATTTTCACACATCTATTGGATTGCTGAATTTCTGTTAAGGCACAGAAAAAGCATCCCTTATGCCTTATAATCTGGACAAAAATTACACTGAAGGTGCTCCAATGTATAAATCTTAGTTTATGTGTGTTACATTTCTAACTCACTTTAAGAGATCAATTTTGCCCATTTCCAGAAGGTAAGATCTTCAAATACAATAGTATTTGCACAAGATTAACAATTTGGAGTTATTCCAATACCCTTAATTGTGATGAACAACATTTTGCTTTGTCAGTAGCCCGAGTTACTACTTGCAGGGAAAATTACTACCCAACAGCAGAAAGAATGGCAGAATTCAGATCTGAATTTTATTAAAATCCTTTTTCTTTAAAGAAAAGCTATACAGTGTAACTACTATTATGAATACTAATATAATAAAATGTTAAGTTTCTTACACTTTCGTTGGATAGACAGCAGCAATACAACATAAACAGGATTGTTGCATTTGCACTGAGGTCTAACATAATTTGTTGAACCTTTTTTGCAGAGAAATTACAGATATTTATTTCCTATAATGAGATTGAGTCCTTAAAATCAAAGAGAATCTGTGTCCTGTAAGGCTGGCTGCAAAGTTACCACCAAAGGTGAAACAGCATTTTCTCTCCAGTAAGGGCAGCAGGAATAATTTCAATATAAGAGGCTGAAAGAAGTTTAAAGTGTATGTTTTATTTTTCAAGCTCTGGTTAAAACTGCTTATGTAAGATTGAACAATCAAATTAGCTGGTCCCTATCAGTTCTTTCCTTTTGTTACTTACAGAAGAACTAAATGATAGTTCTCAATGATTACTTGCATAAGATACTTTAATGAGACTGAAGAAATTATATTGGTTAGGAAGAGTTAAAACTGGAAACTGGTACACCTTAATTGGAAAAAAAAACCAAACCACTTATAATCACACTACATAGCACATTCCTTGATAAGGGCATAATGAAATATCATATCATTAGCTGAGTGCCCTGCAATGATCCTTGAGACTTCTGTTGAACAGGATGCATCATTTTCATGGGAATTGAGGTGGCCACATTTATAAATATAAATATATTACCACCAAAAAATATTATCCAAAAAGGGTAGTAAGCTTTGTCAAAAACAGAAAACAATCAAGTTTTAATAATTATTAATGAAGTTATAGCTTGCAAGTAAATTTTTTCTGAAAATTAGTATTTTCAAAACTGGTTACCAGCCATACGTATACTTCCATATGTTCAAATCTATCAGCGAGCCTGAGATTCTTTTTATTATGCTTGAGAAGTTTTAAATCCTCCAACTTTATGCAAGTAACCAAATACTAAACAGAAAAACTTCAGAAAATAGATGTGCCATGCCACCCTCAAGAACAAAGCTGAAAAGTTATGGTTTTTCCATGTATTAATGAAAATTTTAAAATTCATAAGTCTGGGAAAGCTATTATTTACTTTTTTTTTTTTTTAAGATGAAAAGAACAACATGAAATAATTCCCTCATATCTCATTCTCATTACAGTCAGAAATGGAGGCAAAAGGAAAAACTGAAAATGCAAACATGCAAAATACATATAATCCCACTTCAAAAGTTGAAGAAAACCTTAATCATGGAATACCAGGCTGGAAATGATTTTAAAGATCATCTGGTTCAACCTTTCTTGGCGAAAACACAATCAAGACAAGATGCCCCAGCACCCTGTCCAGCTGAATCTTCAATTATCTAATGCTGGGGAATCCACCACTTCCACAAGAGATTTTTCTAATGGCTGATTGTTTTCATTGTGAAAAACTTTCTGTCGTGGTTTAAGTCCAGTCAATCACGCAGTCCCTCTCTCACCCCCCACCCTTTATCCCCCCTGCCCCCCCTCACTCCCAGAGGGATAGGGAGGAGAATTGAAAGAATGTAACTCCCACGGGCTGAGATAAGAGCAGTCCAGTAACTAAGGTATAACACAAACCA
>WYDI02012924.1:1769-19632 GCA_009867235.2 Psittacus erithacus | reverse complement strand
CCACAACAGAAGGATCCTCTGAGAGCCCAGGCAAGGTGGACAGCTGCTCAATTTCCTCTGTCTCCAGAGCAGCAATAACAAAAACCCATCGGTACCCTTTTGGGTCTTTGAAGTACCCTCTCTTGAGGTAGTGTATGCCCAAGATGCATGGAGCCTCTGGACCAGTTACAATGGGGTGCTTTTGCCACTTCTTCTCAGTCAGACTGATCTCCGCCTCCAGTACAGTCAACTCCTGGGATCCTCCTGTCACTCCAGAAATAGAAATAGGTTCCATCCCTTGACAGCTTGGTGGCATCAGGGTACACTGTGCGCCAGTATCTACTAGAGCCTTATACTTCTGTGGAACTGATGTGCCAGGCCATCTGATCCATGCAGTCCAGTAAATCCGATTGTCCCCTACCTCCGCCTAGCTGGAGGCAGGGCCCCGCTAATAGTGATCACAACATTGGTCACTTATGTCCTGTAGACAGGGATTAGTCTTTATCACAGAAGCTGAAGTAAAATCAACTCCTCCACTCCATCTGGGAACCTGCTCACCAGAGACTGAAGCCACAGCTCTCATGGGATAATCATCCTTGACCTTTGCTTTCCCCTTCAATTCACGCACCCTTTCCTTCAGAGCTGAGGTAGATTTCCCATCCCACTTTGTCATGTCTTCTCCGTGATCTCGCAGGTAAAACCATAGGATGGCCTGTGGCTTGTACCTCCTATATCTTCTCTCTTGAGCAGTTGGATGTTTTTTGTTAATAGCTGAAATGTGTGTTGGTACACCTGAGGAGCTGGATAGACCGGATAGATCGTCTCTCAGTTGTTTGAACTCCTGGGACAGTTTTTCCACAGCTGAAATGATGGAAGGGGCTTTGTGGCACCATGTTGGGTGCCACAAAGAACTGTCATCATTTAAGCCCAGCCAGTAACTCAGAACCACGCAGCCGCTCGTCACTCCCCCCTTCCTCCCCCCTGGTCCCAGAGGGATGGGGAGGAGAATCGAAAGAATGTAACCCCCATGGGTTGAGATAAGAACAGTCCAGTAACTAAGGTATAGCCCAAATCACTACTGCTACCAATAATAATAATAATGACAAGGGAAATAACTAGGGAAGAGAATACAACTGCTCACCACCCCCTAACAGATACCCAGCCCGACCCGAGCAGTGATCTAGCCCTTCCAGGTGACTGTCTCCAGTTTACATCCTGGGCATGACACACTGTGGAATGGAATACCCCTTTGGCTAGTTTGGGTCCGGTGTTCTGTCTCTGCTTCCTCCCAGCTTCCCCTCCTCCCATGCAGAGCATGAGACTCAGAAAGTCCTTGGTCAGACTAAACATTACTGAGCAGCAACTTAAAACATCGATGTTATCAGCAGTGTTCCCAGGCCAAAAGTCAAAACCACAGCACTGCACCAGGTACTAAGAAGGATTAAAAATGACTGCTACTGTTGAGCCCAGGACAGAGGGCTACTGGGAAGGGTAAATTTCTTCCTATAGTGTCAGTGGAGTTTATTTATTTATAAAACAGAAACAGGATGCCCCTTCATACTCTTGTGTCTTTCAGTGACAATGACATTTACAAAAAATATGTGCTAGAGTTGCTTCTCACATCAGCTGCTTGATTAGTTAGTGTGCCAATTCAGAATGTTAATCACAAAACCAAAATCCTTTAGGTATTTTATACCTAGAATATTTTGCAAAATATGCTGTAGGTGTTCTTGACGTAAACAGAAATTTTACATTTATCTACACCAGCTTAAGAAAGACCTGTCAGATTTTTGTTTTCCCATGAAAACATTTCAAGAAACTCTGGGGAATAATGATCCCCAGAAAACCAAAATCAGGTTCAAAGAAGAAAATTATATTAATAATAAGACCAGGAGTGCCTGTCAATCTCTTTTCCAAATTTGATCAGAAATATTTGATCTTGCAGAGAATTCAAAGTTAACCCTAACTACACAGAACTAGAAGAGAAGGCTATTTCATAGTGTACGCTTGAGTACAGTTCTATCTCATTAAAAATTCACCTTATGCTTTACCACATTTTAACTATCAGAAATGGCAGGAAATAAATCTTTGCCTTGAACTATGTGACATATGTGAAAGAACTTGGTAATTTCAATCAGGTTCCTCATAGGCAAATGTCCGTATCATGAAAGTGCTACCTATTAGAAAATCCAAGGAATTAAAAATGAACGGGAGCAGATTCCCTTAAAATTTCCCCTCTGAAGACTTGCTGTAGTAAAGAGTTCCTGTAAGGGTATTGCCTGTAAGACCTGAGGGAGGGCAACGCTGTGTGCATACTGAAGGCTCCATGGCACACAGTACTTGAAAATAATACTTTATGAATCACAGTTGCACACTCACATATTATTTTAGCACCTGAACTTTTCTCCTTTTCAAACTTTTTCTAAATGTTTAACATTCCTTTTTTTTTTTTTTAAACCCATGCATTATTTAAGTAAATCGTGTAAAGAAATTTATTATGGTCATTAAACTCTTCAAATCTGTATTGCTAACATATTTCTTCTGCTGGTCTGATTCTATAAATTCTAGTCATAAAAAATACTTCTTCACTCAAAGCTAAACCTCTTTCTTACTAAATTATTTAGATTGGTTGATACTTTTGAGGAGGAAAACCCCAAACCCTTTTAATAACTGCAAACCTGGAGCACTAATAATACACCTTTTCTCTTTTAGACTATCAATCAGCTTCTAGGTGAAGTCTTTTAATCTGGCAACATAAGAAAGGTAGATTTATTATGATATGATGAGATCTGGTCATAATTCCTCTTAACCTGAGACTCCCTGGTCTGATTCTCAAGTTTTGACATGAAAGATAGCAAAAGAACTCAACAAACAAAGCTATCATCACTAACAAAGGCAAATAGGAAAGGTATTGAAACTAACACGAGCAATAAAAGTTTGCGTTGGAAATCAGGTACCACTACCACTAAACAGGTAATTTTCAGTAGGCTAGCAGCTAGATTACCTGCCTAAGTGAATGCAGGTTATAAAACCAGAAAGCCTTGTTATGTTAATGTTTTTGCTAGTGATGCAATCATGTTGAATATCTTTCTCCCCTAAAATAGTTAACGTTGTTAGGGAAATCGCCATTTTTTAATTACCAAAACCCAGCTACCAAAGCTAATGCTTCAATAACACTAAAAACTTTCCTTATATTCTGTACAATTTGAAGTTTCTGTCATTGCAAGGGAGTGACTTTATCAGCTGAGTAAGAGATGGCTCAACATTCTCTTGTGAATAAACTTTCTTGTTATGGTAAAGCAAATTCCAGTTCAGTTCAGAAATCAGCCCATTAGCTGCAAAGTTGCGGAAGAGAAGAATTTGTAACAGGAACTGACAGCTGTCTTTTAAGATAGAAATTGGGGAACACTCCTGAGTGTAATTGGTAAGGAAACAGCAGTTTGCAGTCTCAGCTGCTGGAGAACTGTTCAGTGGTAGAGAAACACTTGTAGAGTGATTTTCTCATCATTTGGTGGCAGGAAAGATAGCGTAGCCACTGTACATACTCACCAAAAAACTCACAGTTTTCCATCAGTACAGAAGTGTGTCTTGCTCAGTATTGTTGTTGTTTAACTTTTATTTTAACTTTAAGAATGATGTTGGGATGCCCTCCAGACCAACTTCTATTCCAATATAGTGGCACTCTGCAAAGCTAAAAGCATGGCGTTTGCCTTCCAATCCAAATTATTCTATGATTCTATGATTCTCTAGTTAAGACCATTGGTCAGGACATGACTGCCGAAGTACCAAGATATTCCTCTGACTCATATTTCTTCCTGCAGGCAAGTGAGTTATTTCCAAAAGATTTTCAGATCTTAGCATACTGAGAAATATCTGGCTTTGCAGGTCATGATGTGACCTGCAAATGAGGTGTGGTAACCACCTCATTTACGGTTCCTTATTTGGCTAAAGTAGCCAAGCAGTTACTCCATGGCATGTCATGGAGGTGTCACATGTTTGTCCACATTAAACCTGGCTGGCCTAGAACAGACTTCTCATATCCCACCCCATAAACTCATGCTCAGAAAAAGTGTTAGGAGGTGAGGAATACAAGTGTGAATCCCCTGTTGCTATGGACACTCCTGGCTCACAGGCATAAATGTGAATGAAAACTAGTAGCTTACCACTTCATATTTGTGTGTTTGACTGTCTGATTCATTTGTGAGATGAGGGTATGAGCTTTTGACTCATACTTTTAAGGCACTTGATTCTCTCAAAATATATAGGGACCACAGCCCATAGCTCTGGATTTTGTATGATACTTATAGGGACAGGTTCTTTAAAACAGACACTGTGCTGTCTAATGTAGATTAACATCAAAGTTTTTTGTCTGGCCCTTGCGGAGTCAAAGGCTTAGGCAACTTTGAATTCAGTTGTCAGAGTCAATAGGAAACACATTTAGGCCTGGAACAAATACCACTGTGGCACTTTGGTGCTAAACTTGCACGTGAGTCCTGCTTCTACCATTACCAAAGAAAAATGTACACTATCTGTTAAAGAATTTTCCCAAAAAAGCTCAGAAGTTGGAGGAGTACTTCTTCCCTTCTCACAGCTGCATCTGTTTCAGTGTAAAATTCTTAAGTGAGACGTGCACTTGTGGGAGATGCATTCTGCAGAATGACACCTCTTTTTCAGTTTACAATTATGTGAATATACACAGCAAATGCATTCCCTTTCTGTAGCATATCATTTTTACAGTTTGACTTCTTGCCCACTTCATCATATGCCTGCTATGAACAGATGGGAAAAATATGTGCTTTCCAGATAAGGGTGTGGTGGTGCCTTTGACCTATGATTTCCAGGGACCATAGTTTGAGAAATCCTGGAATATTCATATGCAGTTCCTGTGGTGTCCCTAGAAAGAGCTTCTCTTTAATTTTTGACTATGCAATTTCCAAATAGTCTTTCAGTGACAGATATTTGGCATTGGATCTATTTTTATATAAAGAATAGGTGGCCAGAGTGCTTGTACTGGAGTTTGTTCCATGTCCACCCAAAGAAAATTAACTTGTTTTTTCCCACTAAAACTTTGTGATGAGATACAGAGTCTCTGTATCTCATCACAAGTATAAATTGTAGGTTATCTAGTCTCTCTTTCATGGTAAAAGGTAATACGAAGATGCAGTATTTTTATGACAAACATACCATATACTTTTAAAAGCATGGTACTAAGATGCATTAGTGCAAAATCATTATTAGAGCAGAAGCATGTATTTTTAAAGAGCCAATATAGCAGCAATTACTGACGTAATTCACTACCATAATAAAGTAGTCTATTTATCATAATAAATTTCTCAGAATTAGAAAATAAAATGTTACTTTAGCTACAGTCTGTCTGAGGGAGCAGAATTAAGCATTCTGCTTTATATGAGACATTGGAACAGACAAATCAGGCAATTTTATATTAGATAATAAAAGGCCTTTTGAAAGCCAGCCACATTTGGAAGAAAGGAAAGAAAATGTAATTCCCAGCAAAGCTTAGACTACAAATTCCTCTTTAAGAAAAAAAAAAACAAAACACCTCTATGGCAGAAAGAAATGTTGGGGGTTTTTTATTCTTTCTTTTCGGCTCAGAAAAACCAAGTGGAGGTCCCAGATTCTAAGGATTAAGTTATAAAAAGCCCTTTAGACTGACCTCCAGGATTCTGGAAGGAAGCCCAGTGTGTAGTGAGGGAGTATGAGAAAAAGAAAGACAGAAAAAGTAAATTATTTTTTCTGTTTTGATTCACTTTCAGTGCCTTTAGAGACTTTATGTGGGTACACTGGGTAAACAACACAATGGAATTATACCGTTAATCTCTCTCTTGCCGCCTGTTTAAATTTTGCAACAAATGTGTGATTGGTGGCTTCTTTATACTGAAAAGGGCCTGATCATCTCATCGCTCTGGTAAAAGACAACATTGCTTAAAGGGGAGTAAGTTAGAAAATAGAACAACAGCACACAAAAATTTGGCAGCAAAATCACTGTGAGAGATTGAAGCATCTCTAATATAAGCAAGCAATCCTGAGAACTGGAAGCAAAGGGTTTCAGATATTTTGGGAATTTGGCTGCCTTTGTGGCAGATACAGTAAACAGCTTCAGAAATGATTGTGTATTTCTGCTAATCACTTAGGCTATAAGATAACAGCTAAATTGACATTTTGTGTGCATGAAATGAAACTGCTTACTCCTGTTCCCTATTTTCTGTCATTTTTGCAGAACAGTGACTGTCAGCAGTGCACTGTGAGTGCAATAATGTTACAGGACATTGGCAAAAAAACAACTCCGAGACTTCTGTCCCCCAAATGCAAGTCCTGTCTGAAATTCTTTCATGTGTTAAAATGATAAATGTTACTATCTTTACTGTTTATCATCTAATAAGAATGCAAAGAGTGCAAAAATGACCCCCGATAGCTGAAGGTTATTTAGGCCTTTCTTTTTTTAGAAATAGGCCCAGTGCTTGCTCTTTAGCTTGCTTTCTTATCACACTTCAGTATGCAGTTCCATCATTGCTGTTAGTGGTAATTTCATGACTTGATGTTAGAATTGGCATTGCTATTAAAACTGATTTAAAACATTTCTCTCTCCTCTTCATGACAGGTGTACATTTTTGTTTGCACCCAGAGATTGTTGCACCCCAACTTTGCTGAAAAAATTATTAGTGAGACCACAATGTAATTTTAATTGAAGATATAATCCTTGTTTAAAAAAAATCTCTTTTGGAGGAGATAGAAGTACTGTTATAACTAAAGATGTAAAGAAATCTTGAGGTCAGATGCAATTTTGCTCTTTTGCAGGTAATGTGAAAAACTTACCCAGATATGATACAGTATTTTTCCAGACCTTGGTCGCAGACATTCAGAAAAAGGCTTGTGTTCCTATGCCCCCTTCCTTTTTCTTTACTAAGAAATGCAACAGGGCTAAAATGATCTGTTCATGGCTTAAAGGTAATATCACTCCTAATCTGTAATGTTTTCTTCTGATATTATGCTTTTTCTAAAGCTACAATTTGTTTTAATGTGCTGAATCTATCGCAAGTATCACTTTGTTCTAGAAAAAGAAGCAAAATGCTGAAAATGACCTGCCAAACCTGTATTTAACATTTCTGCCTGCACATAAATAGATGTTTACAGTTATTACCTTGATTAATTTTACAGGCAAGTGTGTGATATTAATGCTGAAGAGAGGCTGCATATAATTTTCAGCCACCCTTTCTACCTGTCTCAGTGGTGAACATCTATGGGCTTTTTGGAAGAAATACATCTAAAATATGAACAGGTTTTTGTAGGAATCCTGACAGTCCACTGTCCCCTAGTGAAGTTATGAAGATTTTGCCAAGGGCTGGAGAAAGGTTCTCTTGAAATCTTGCTGAATGCTTCCATCAATGACAAAGAAAGTGTCAAATCACATAAGGAGTAAATACGGAAAGTATTCAAGCATTTTGGAAAGTAGTGAAAGAAAATACCTAGAGACATGAGAAATAAGCTATATGGTGATAAAGGAGAGTAGGGGTGAATGTTTCCATAGGAACCAAGAGAAAAGAAATTTGTCTATGTTCAGAATCACTTGAATGACATTTAGAAAGGGGTCAGCAACTATCTTGCTACAATTCTTCCTTTTCCTTGTACTCTTGAAAGCTCTTTAGATGTTTGGAAAGCAAAAAAAAAATTTAGAAGGTGAACAGGACTCAACGCTATGGTAACTGCAAGGTTAATGCTGCCTAATTTACATGAGGTCTTCTATGATATTGAGCAACTTAAAATGTTAATAAACATATTTATAAGCAGCTGCTGAGTACTAACTGGGCTACATGTGTTTTCTTTGGATTGTAGAATCTGTGTGATACGAAACTTAACACTTCTTCCTTCTGTGGAATGTTGAGAAATCAGGTAAATCGTACCAAAGCAGAATGGGCCAGAGAAAAGAGTACAGTTTTTACATCACTAGATGTACCAGCTAAAAACCCTTTTTTCCTACAAGGGAATACTCTGACCTTTGTCCAGGCAGAAAAATGTAATTTCTTTGAGAATAGAGCAAAAATGCTCCCAAAGTCCAGATATTACAGGAGAAAGAAGTACATGATATGCCCCATACTGAATGAAATCTGGGGCTCAAAGCAGGCAAATAGCTAGGTAGGAGCTAGCAATGCATTGCAGTGGAAATAAAAAACAATGTGATCTTCTGTAGTAAACCAATGGAACAACCATTCTGCACAGCAGCATTGTTACTGTACCTCTGCAGTCATATCACACCTGGACTATTACCTTCAGTTTTGCCATCTACAGCACTGTACCAATAACAGTTAGAATGTTAGAAAGAGGAAGGTAAAGATGAGGAACAATTAAAATGTGCCTACTGTTTTACATAGACAGCAAATATGAAAACAATGAGCTGGGATACGACAAATATAATTATGAAACAGGGCGAGAAAGTGACCCAGACTTAGAATGACATTATGGTTAAATAAATATAAGCTGCATATAAAAACAGTGCACTTTTTAATGGAGATATTTTCCCCATAGGAATGTCATCATTTTCAGAGCAGGGCTGGGGAAAACACTGGAGAGTGTGTGTCAGGGAGCAGTCATGCACTAGTAGTTGTAAGAATGCATTTAGCATGTCTTTCTAATTAGCATTGTTATTATTCTAAGAATCATATTAAGTTAAGAGTGAGTGGAATAGCAAATTGCAGAAAAGAGGGAAATGTGTAGTTTTAGCTCTTCACTAGTTTTTAAGTGATTGCAAGAGTTAATGTTTTTATAACTAAGAATATAAGAAAAACTATAGAATACAAGTTGTGAGGTAAAAGTCAGTGGGAAGCAGGCCTGAATGCCCAGAGTTCTGCCATGAAATCACAGGAGCTTTATCAGGTGACACTGAATGGGACATCTCTCCAACAGAATGTGTTTTCCAGAAGTGTGGACTTTCCCTGCAGCTTGAATATCTGTAGACTCCCAGAGATGAGGCTTCTAGTAATGTTGCTTTCTTAAAGCCACACATCAAAGAAAAACCTTGCCTTGAGTTAACATTAAGTTTTAGTGAGAAAAAATACATAAGACAGCCAGACTGTCCAGCTTGGAGTCCCTCCAGCCAAGTGGTGGCATGGACATCTCTAGGCAGAAACCATATGAGAGTCTGGATTAATCAGGGGAGCTTGTTACCTTTTTCGCTTCCATATAATTCAACATCTGCTAGCCTTGTTAAAATGAGTTTCAAACTGATTCTTCATAAACTCAGATATAGTCTCAAGGCACTTATTCTTTCACCATCATGGAGATTATTATTTTTCTGGCAAACCACAATAGGATCTTGAAAATGACACACTACACAGTGTGTTGGAAAGTCAGTCATGTAAAAAGTCAAGAAATAAGCTAGTACAGAAAATTCACGTTATCCTTACCGGCTTTGCCAATTGGTTTAAATGAGAATGATAAAGTTATGTTTCCTTCACTGGCACTGTAGTTCTTTCTTTGGTTTTCTATAAGTCTGTTGTGGGAGACAGAATTTAAATGTCATGAATCATTGCCAACAGAAAAAAGAAATTTTTCTTGGGTAGAGGCAGAGAATGTCAATAGCTTGTTTGAGCCGTGGATTCATTTTGCAGACACGTAACTCAATTCAAGGAGATTTGGTATGATGAGATAAACAAGTGTTGACAAAACATAGAAAAGAAACAGGCTTTCACATACTTATGGAAGGTAGGTAAGCTGCTTCTCTGAAAGGGAGCACTTTAGAGGCTGATCTTATGCCAGGCTTAAAGCTGCAGATTGCTATGTAGCTTGTCTGTGTTTCATTCCTTTCCTTGAGTTAGACATGGTTTCTTACCCTTCCCAAATGAAAGGCAGAAGGGCTGAAAAAGGAGGGGATGATGCCTTTTTCTCCAGTTTCGATGGTATCAGAAAGAGATGATCCAACAGTAGCACCATTACTGATTTATGTGAAAGCTATCCATACCCAAATCAAGACAGTCTGAAAATACATGTAAAGGAAAGCCCTATGTTTTAATGCTGAACATAAGTGGGAAATTCAGCTTTCAAATATTTTTTAGAGTACAGTTCTCTTTTACTTTTCTGCCAAGACATGCATACAAAGTTCTGTGCTTCTAGGCTAAAAAAGAGTGCTTTACTAAAAAAGACTGAATGATGCAGCTCTCTGAGCTATTTTGCTCCCTGATTTTGGTAAATAGATTTTAATGGGATAATTTATATTATTAAAATTAATCACACCATTAAAGTATTTGAAATAGAGTCTTATGCGTTACTGAATCATCTTTTCTTGAACAGGAAACAAGATTAGGGCTTTGCAAACAGAGTTATCAGTTGTGATTGGGTGCATTTGATCCAATCAAGAACTTTCTAATTTTGAATTTGCTTGAGGTTAGGTTATTTTCTTGGGTTTGTCATCTTTCACAGATTTTTCTGCATATTTAATACCTATGGAGGCTGTACATAGGTACTAGTGCAGACTACTAGTTAACTTTAATTTTGAAATAACTTTTCCCATGTAGATTAAGACAGGTTTTGACCACTGTGACTGCAGAATAATTAATTCACCTCAGCAGTACTAATCTTCCAAGCTTGTATTAATGTGAACGACAGTGGAATTTGTTTTCCCGAGTAGGATAACAGCAGGGGAATTTTGCTCCATCAATATCAGTCTTCTGGTTTTGTCAGGGCCAATATAACACCGGCAATGCATAGGTTGAATGAAGCATATCCTATCAGGGAATACAAAAAAGGATAGAAATAGCTTTTAATAAATATATCCTGCGCACAGTTTTTCGCTGTATAGATTTCTGTATTCTTAGTTAAGAACAAATATTTAAAAAATTAAGGACAAGATCTATCAGTAGACTAATATGAATAACTCTACCTACATTGTGAAGTACCCATGCCAAGTAAACATGAAAACTGAGGGATTGAATGATGAGATAGTTTCTTGTATATGTTCGAAGTCTTTTGTGTACACAAATGTCCATTTGCGTGTGCCTTTTGCTTTAGAAAATATGTTAAGTGCGTCTGTATCGAACTCAACTTCTTCAAAATGAAAATCTCCATGTGTTGCTACTGTATTTCCCAAAGAATCATCTATTAGGGTTTCTTTAATTCTCTTCACAGTAGCAACATAATTCAATCCAAACACTAATCCTTATGAATGGTGCTCACTATGTGAAATGGTGTATTAAAACTGTTTTAACTCTAGGTTAATAGGAAATAATAATGTCCTAAGCCCAATTTCTAAGTTTTTCCATATACTTTTGGTCCAAGCAAAATAAAATAGTGAGAGGAGGAGAAATACTACAAGCCTTCATCTTCTGTCTGTGAACAGCCCCCAGGGACTTTATGATGTCTGATGAAAACAGTACAAAAATGCTGACTATACTATCTGTATGTGCAATAAACAACTCCATGCTGACACAGTGCTAGAGAAGGAAGGTTGAACAACTTCAGTCATCATGTTAATAAAACCCCTAAATTAAAAGTCTGCAAGTTCTCATTTAAAGCTTTCTTAAGAAAATTAATAGAAATGTAACAAAGTGAACAAATATCATGATTCTTCTAGCAGTAGGCTGGACCAAAGGTAATTCAGCATTGCATGTGATCCACAACTGAAGCTGGCATGAAGAAGGGTGAAGTGCTGCTCAGTGAATCCTAGAATACCCAGTAACTACCCTGTGGTTGGATTCCAGAGCCATCCATGCCCTTCAGACAGTTTTGAACCAGACATTTGTGGCCTAAGGATAAAAAACAGTCTGGATGAAATCCAAAAAACAAAATAAATGTCATCAGGAAAAAGAATAAGGACTACCACATTCATAGGCAAAGAGTCTGCACATTTTTTTCCTTATTCATTGGCCAGCAATCACAACTTCAAAAGATTATATTTCCATTTGCTTTGACAACAAGCACATTCAATCTATAGTTATTGAAGGTGGTTATTTCAATATCAATTTATTTACAACATCAACACAAATGCTTATTATTTTTAAATGTGAAGCAATGTCTTTGTCACTAATTTTAGAACTCATTTTAATTTGAACTTGACATTAATATAAACATGACAATGCCACTTTGCCACTATGTATTGCCATCATGTATTTTTATTTTCTCATGGGAACTGACAAAATATGATTCATAATGACAATATTAAGATAAACATGAATAACAATAAAGATTTATAATAATATTAACATACATAACATAATCGGTATTGAATCTGTCAACACTAATAACTTAGATTTTTTTTTCCCTGTGGTATACATTCTCATATGTCTATAAATGTCTTCATTATTATACATTTATGGTTACTATTAAGCTTATGCATAGTCTATTTTATTATGCAAATAGAGTTATAACATACACACAAATACAGTGACTCTCCATGCATCACTCTTATCTTTAATAAGTCCTATGAAAAGTAAGTAGGTTAAAAACTCAGCCCCATTAATTAAAATTGTTTCGCATTCTTGAACTAAAAATGTTCATAGTAAAGGATGTCTATGGAGGCATTAATTACCTGGCTCTATTTATCTAGATAAAATCTCTCACAAAAAGCTATGCCAAAAAAGCATTTTTTCAGAACTGATAAAATAATAAAAAGAAACCGATTTAGAGCTTGGAATGAAAATTTTATCTCTGCATACATCCAGGTACAATTGGGAACAATAAGACAGTCACAAAGGTGGTTCTACATGATGTGTAGTTGTTGGAGGGTATATGGTACATTTCACTCTTAACTGAGACTTCTGTCCTTTTAGTGCCTTATGTTAGAATCTTAACAAGATTTGTTAGTCTATCTTGTTTTCTTTAAAGTACAGTTGCTAAAAAAAGCCAAGGAGGAAAACTAGTGTCGCAGCCATCTGTGAAAAGCTGAGAGCAATAAATGTGTTGAACTGCGATGAGATCTACACCAGTAATGGTGAAGGTCTCTGGGGAAATCTTCATATGCTGTTGATCTTCTACTAAACTGGACCGTCAAACACATCTCTAACACTACATGGAAATAAAGCCTTTTTTCTCGTACTTCCTTTGCTGTGTTTAGAAAGAAAAACTCATCTGAAAAAATTAGTAAATAAACTATCTCAGGATGAGGATGTCAGTGACATCTTTTAGCCCCAAAGAGTTTCTAAATTATCCTTCTCTTCTTGTGAGAGTACAGTTAGATTAAATAGTCTCTATTGTGATGCTTCAGATAAAAGCTATCTTGAAGTGAAGGCTTTGATTCAAAAAGCTACTTCAAAATAACTATGGGCAACTCATACATCTGCCCTGAAACTTCAACCTTGGGTGCTTTCCTGAATGGTGATGTAAGCTAGTAGCTGAAATCCACGCAGATCAGTAATGCAGTTACACCTAATGCAGAATTCCTGAGGGTCAGTACAACACTCCTTTCTCTAGCTTGTGTCATCACTCATTAGCAGATATATCTTGTCATTCATGATTAAAAACATTGTAATTAAAAGTACTGGGTCAAAAGGTTAACTATACTATTTATGCTATTTGATTATGAGTGCCTTCAGAGAAAAGTTAGGCTGGATTCCTGTATACGCCAGAAGACATGTTCCCTTTTAGCTCAGAGAGATGAGTTTTACTAAAGGAAATGAGGAAAGACAGGCTAAGAGAACACTGCTTTTTCTCAGAAATATCTTCAAGGGCCTATTGCAAGTAAGCTTATGTTGGGATGGGCAGGGGCAACCGCCGTCTGGTCTGACAACTATTGTTGCATATAGGGTACCTGGACAAGCCATGGAGAATGACTGCTGCTTCTGGAAGGGGCTTCCCAGCCCTGCACTGCTGCACTTCAGACCGCTGGGCAGCACAGTTTGTTTCTCTGCTTTGGTGGCAGCTGTCACAGCCAAGTTCAACAGCCAAGTGACACAGCCAGGTTCTGGCAGGAGTAAAGTTGGAAGTAGGATCATTTTCCACTCCTCCCGATCTGTCTGCTGTTTAAATGGTGGTTTATGTGTGGCTTTCTTGCCAAGGTGAAATGTGGACAACTGTGATTCAGTTGTAGGAAACCCTGTATGCAGATAGTACTATGGATGCTGCTGTCACAGCTGTGGATACTGCAGTACCAGGTACTGTTTCAGCAGTTACACAAAAAAGCTCAAACCTGCTAGAAGTAAAAGTAATCAACATGTTCAAAAGTCTTCCCAAGAAATGACACTCACTAGTGACTTTGGGTTTGGTCCTTTGGGCCCACATAGCATACTAATGGGACCATCAATGTTTCACTTGGCTTAGGATACAGTTTACCACATACCTTTAGATAAAGTTGCGCTAGATTTCATCTCATCTTTTGTATATCAGTTCCTTGTTCTGCTGGTTCTGTGCACAGATCTCTGGAGTGCAGAATCAACATGAAATTGGCTACAGAGATGATTTCAGTTGTTATTTCAGCTGGGTTGAGCGGTGTGTTTGCTGTCACTCAAGATCTTGAAATCCGAATCCAGCAGTTGAACCCTAGAAGCAATGGAATCCCATGTAGAGAGTGTTTTTGTGTCCTGTTTTTTATTTTATTTTAAAAATATATAAGTGAAACAGTAAAAGGAAAAGCAGATAGTGAAGGAAAGCGCAGTGAGATGGCAAAGTTGGATGGGAATGATTTTTTTAGGCATATATGTGCAAGGGAGAGATATTTCACCTATCCTTTTCTGAACTACAGTTTTTGTCATTGATATATTGGCTGTACTCCACTCACTAGGGTCCTGTGTTGTCTTCAGGAATCTGTATGCTGGATCTGTTACTAAAATGGGAGTTGGGGTTAACAGCTAAAGAGAAAAGTCTTTGCTTATCCTCTAGGAAAGATAACTCAAGCAAATCTGTCTGAAAATTTATTGACCTAAGCTGTTAGTTTTCAAAAACTCAAAGAGAAAAATCCAAGATTTCCCCCTTGCAAACCTTCCTGAAAGCAATTTTCAAGAGTCTTGCTTTAAATCCACAAAAAAAGACTGAAAATCTTGACATAAGCCCTTAATACATGTTCTGTCATATAGAACAAGGATAGTGAAAAAAAGTGTGAGGTACAAAGTAGTATGCAGAATAGTGGATTAAACCCTTCATTTGTAGGATTTTATAGGTATGCAAGTCTTGTTTCTGCAGTGTTCATTGTGTGATTGAATTTCTGTAGATTATTTTTGTTTAATATGCAAATTCTCTTATTATATAGTAAAAGTCATGAATTCCATTAAGAAAATTAAATTTATTTTATAAATCCTATTGATAGATTTCTTCATAGGATAGCAAAAATCTGCTATATCTCTATTATATAGGTATATGGTACAAATCTTTGATTAGGTGTTTTTAAACTCTATTATTTTTCATTTGTTCAAAGTGCCATTTTGACACCACCTGTTATACCACTGTAAATTTTATGTATGTAGGCATTTTCAGAACATTTGGAAGTAATTAATCAATGTTTGATTATTCTTGCTTTTTAATGAAAATTGAAATCTTGGAACTTTCCCGTTGTCATTATAGACTACTCTAAAGCTTACTGATAAGCAGTTTAATTGATTTTAATGGTCTGTAACTCTAAGACTTTATCAGAGGGGCTCAAAGTCATGCACAAACTGTAAACTGTAGCTTACTTAAGAAGTCAGTAAGAGTGTTATGAAGGGATGACTTTATCAAACTGAGACCAACATATGAGTTGATGAAACCAATTTAAAGTATTTGGAAATATTTCCTTCTATCTTTGGATACTGTTTCATGAGTTTTTCCTAAGTAAAATTTATGCTTTGGGTCCTCTTTATTTTACAGCCATTTATAAAGAGCAGGACAAAGTTGGTGGAGAGCAATCATTCTCTTCCCAGGAAAACTGGATGATTCTGTTAATATATCAGCTGCAAAATTTTCATGTTAACCTTTACATTGTCCCCTACAGGTTTCAGCATCATCATTAACTGAAGTGTGACTCACTTCCCTGAGGACAAATTATTTCATTTAAGAGGCCACATCAAGAACATGACCTGCACAAGCACGGAAGAGGGCTGCACAGTTTTGGCTTTTCCTCTTAAGAAGAGGTACTGGAGCAGGTGATGCAAATAAGGGGAACATAATAACAATGGTTGCAACTTCATTATTCTATACAGCCTAGTTAATTGCTCTTACTCCCATATACCCCATGGAATACCCATGTGAATAAGTGATATACAGAGGTACTAAAAAGGTATGAGAAAGCTGCAGTCATCTGAGCTGTCTGTCTACTTGGTACAAGAAAGAGAGACTGTGGGTGTGCATATGAATGAAACAATTAGCTGGTCTGCACTATTTTTGCTATTGTTGGTCTTCTCTATGAAATGTCTTTTCATAGCCTGTCTCTTTTGAGGAAGAACCTCATGATTTGATGAAATTTAAAACTGTCCTGGCCATGCTGGATTCAGAGCAGCAGTATATGTTTCAGTCTCAGCAGTTTATCAGCTCGCATTGAAAACAATAAACATAAGACCTAGAAAATATACATATTTTTAAGTGAAACTAATGTGCAGAAACAGATACCTTCATCAGCTAGGCCTTTGCAAACTCTTGTATACTCGGGAGCAGAAAAAGTAATAGTGTCCAATAGTTAAGGCTATATAATGCCACAAACTGTGTAACTGATATAATTAGGACCAATTTCAATAAAAGTGCCTCCCTTTCCAGGGCTTCTGTGAACTTATGGACATAGGTTTTAGTGAATCTTGACTTCCATAGTTCCTTTAAATTATAGACTTAAACTAAAAGAGCAACCTGTTAATACATGCCACTCTACTGCAACTCAAAAATTGGACAAAAATGATGCTAGGGCTTTGATTTGAATAAAAAAAAAGGGGAGGTTTAAGGGAATAAACACCCAGGGTGACATTACAGCATAATTTTCAGCAGCCTGAATTGCAATCAACTGAAGGCAGAGAAGGCAGAGTATGTCTTAATGGCTATAATGATTTTGGAGACTTCCCTTCCGGAGGCAGTTCAGCTTCTCAAAAAAACCTCTTTTTGGTCCTTCTGCTTGTCCTTATTTTAATCTACACGCTCCAAGCCACTGTAATATTCAAAGAATTTATATTGTCAATTGGATGTTCAAGGAAGTGTCATTATCCTCAGCTTTCATATGGAGAATTGAATTCAAGACAGATCTAAAAGGAATTGACCACAGTTTCACCTAGAAAATCTGTGACACAGTAGGGAATACAATGCAAGGCTTCTAAACCTAAGGTTAATTTCATAACATCTGATCCATATAACCTCCATAATTAGTCTCCTTCTTTATGTCCTAGCTGAGTGTGCCTGAATATAATTCTAAGATTGTGTGTTGATCCTTGATTGTCTTGGTTTTCCATCAGCTTCCTCCTGTTACCTTATTTTTATTCTCTTTCTTTTATACAAGGTTTTCCTTTTTCCTAGGAGAGAGCACTTAGAATGTAAAGAAATAGATCATCTTGTTGTTGGGATAGTCCCCTGTAGTGCTCTAAATCACTAGTGTTGATTCAAATTTTGACAAAAATGTCAATTGAGATAAATGTCAATTGAGATGTGACATAAATTTGAGATGTGACAAAATCTCATAAATAAAGACACGGTAGAAATGAATTTCACCTTTGCTTTTCAAATACATAATAGTTAAATCTTAATCTTCAATTAGGAAAAAAGAGAAGTGAAATGTAATGTAATGAAATGAAATGAAATGAAATGTAATGAAATATGAAATGAAACGAAATGTAATGAAATATGAAATGAAACAAAATGAAATGAAATGAAAAGAGAAAAGAGAAGAGAAAAGAGAAAAGAGAAAGAAAAGAGAAAAGAGAAGAAGAGAAGAGAAGAGAAGAGGAGAAGAGAAGAGAAGAGAAGAGAAGAGA
This sequence comes from Psittacus erithacus, assembly GCA_009867235.2. NCBI lineage: Eukaryota > Metazoa > Chordata > Aves > Psittaciformes > Psittacidae > Psittacus > Psittacus erithacus. The sequence goes on along the minus strand of WYDI02012924.1, from coordinate 1,795 downwards.
AGAGAAGAGAAGAGAAGAGAAGAGAA
>WYDI02012921.1:0-15454 GCA_009867235.2 Psittacus erithacus | reverse complement strand
CTGCCCATGGCAGGGGGGTTGGAACTTGATGATCTTAAGGTCCTTTCCAACCCTAACTATTCTATGATTCTATATTACCCTGAACTTTTCCCTTTTCTTCTTCTGTTTTTGCAGGCAGAATTCAACTGACAATAATAACTGTAACTTTAGTTCCCTGGTTTAGACCCAAGTATTTTCCTAACTCACCAGGGCAGGACAGGAATGCTGGAAATCCTCAGAAAACTGGAGCTTGACCTGCACTTCAGGTTTGCTCCTGTAGTACAAATTATACAGGGATGTGAGCATTATGGAATGAGATGCAGAATGGGTCAGCACAGATTTTGGAGATGAAAGGAGGTAAGGTCTTAAGGGGAGCATCTAGGTTGTATCGTCTCAGTCTTGGATGTGAGTATTAGGGAGTAGGACCTGGAATGGATCAGCAGAGATTCTGAGGGTTTAAGTCCTCAGCAGAATGGACAGAATCAGTGGAGTTTTGGGATACTACACAAGTACAAAGTCTTTCCACTCACTAACTCCCACTCTTCCCTGCCCAACCTCAGTGTCCTGGACCTTCCACAGTCTGCCTCATCTTCCTGCAGGATCTTCACCCCTTTCCTTTCCTTGCTGGAGAAGAGAGTTGCCTCTAGCTAACTCCTGGACCCTTCTTTTATCTCTCTCAGGTATAAGATCTACAGCACACCATGCAGAAGCTCCTGTCCATCCTTCCACTCTTCTTGGGAAGATGTCCGCTGCAGCAGGTAGGGGATGGGGTCACAGATGGGAAGGAGGTGGGGGGGAAAAGCTTGCTAGAAGGATGGGGAAAAGCTTGCTAGAAGGACTGGGAAAGCACTGGATTTGGGAGCCCGTCTGCCATGAGAATAAGGGCAGTAACTGCTCTTGGTTTCTAGCCAATTAAGTAAATTTAAAAGCTATAATAACAACAAAAAAAGACTTTCTAGATTAGAAGACAGGTTGTCAAGATGCAGTCTGTGAATGTGCCATGGATTGCAAACCCTCCCTTTGCTTGGCATCAGAGGTGGAAGCCATACCTCTCACCCAGCTGACAGAGATCAGCTTGGGCAGGAAGCTAAGGCTTTCTACATAGCTCCTACATAGAACGTTATCAAAATGTATGACTCAGTTTCATCTGAATATTAAGAACTCAAAAGGATTGGGATAGATTTGTCTGTCAGGCAATAAGAGACATGGAGAGTCTTACATTCCCTTTGGGTCTGAGAAACAGTGAAACACAATGAACTTTTTGCTTGGCCCTAAACACTTTAGGAAATATGCACGCATATATGCCCCAGTGTCTAATTTCCACTTGGTGGGATTAATAAAGTACACATAGTTGTATAAGTTACAAGTGTAGAATATAAATACATCCATGCCATTCAGAAATTGTTCCTTTCTTTTTGTTTTATTGGTAAAATTTACCAGAACTGCTTCATAAGGGCAAATTCATTTAAACTGGAGAAAGTGTAAACTAAATAGAAAATTATAAAAATTATGCCATTCCTCAGTCCTTGCACTCAATGATTCTAAACTACTGATAAGAACTGATTTACTGATTTTTTAGAGGTTTAGGGTCTTTTACATTTTATGATTAAATTCAAATATGGACTTTGTCAAGAATTGAATTGTTGGTATATGCAAAGTAGATTGTTCTTATCTGTACTCATTCACAAAATTCAGCTGAAATATGACCTTCTTGCAAAAACATGTAATTATTTGGTATTTGTAGAATTTAATTCATCCATGACACTGGAAAAGATCCTCCATAATTTTGTTGCTTCCTCATATTGATTACTTCATATTTTAAAGTAGTAGAAAGTGTGTGGCTGAATCTGTCAGTATATATCTGCATAGCCTGTCTTTGACTGAATTAATTGAAGTGTTTTAGGAGATGCTTTGTTTGTTGAATGAATTGGGAACCAAACCATGATGAATTTATTGCAGTAAGTAGACCTCACCAAATCTACTTGAAAGGGAAGGAGGGTGTTTATTATTATTTTCTAGGTTTTCGGCTTTTGGGGAAGTTCTTTCTTTGAGTAAGATCTCAAGATTGCATATAGTACTTTCTTACAGGTTTAGTGCCGAATTATGTCTCCATACTCTTCTAACATTTGCAGATAGGAGTCTGAGCTCAGAACAATGAAGGATGAAATCCACAACATGCTCTGTCTTGCACTGGAATTCACAGGCCTGAGCTCAACCTTTGCACTATAAGGAAATGTGTGGAGAAAAGTATTTACAGAAACTGAGCAGGAACCATCCTGGCAACTTGGCGGAGCATGCCAGGAAAAGTCACTGTGCTTTCAGCTAATGCTGTTCAGAAAGAGCTGACTTCTTTTGCCAAGAGCTGTCAGCTGTGAACTCTCCCGAGGTGTTTGGCACCTTTGCCAGGCCACATCTGCCTTTCCAATGAAAATGGTGCACGGACACCCTACCTTGTCTCACTTGCTCCAGTTTGGTCACCAGCCAAACGCTTACAGCACTCTACGAGGAAGTTGAGGGCTGTTTTCAGAGTTGCAGTGCCATTTAAAATGTTGACTTAAAAGCACGTGTCTGTAGCATGAGCTCTAGAAAACGTGTTTCTAAGGTGAGCCTCTTTCAGGTTTTTACATTGGAAAATACTAATGTGTAAATGACTACTTATAACTGTAGGGTCTTACGTCTGAGTCACCACTGAGTGACCTACAGTCCAGAAAGCCAACTGTGTGCTGGGCTGCACAAAAAAGGAACGTGGCCAGCAGGTCAAGGAAGATGATTCTCTTCCTATACTTTGCTCTCAGGAAACCCCACCTGCAGTCTTGTGTCCAGCTCTGGGGCCCCCAACACAAAAGGTTCATGGACCTGCTCAAGTGAGTCCAGAGAAGGGCCACAGAGATGCTCAGAAGGCTGGAGCATCTCTCCTGTGAAGACAGGCTAAGAGGCTTGAGCTTGTTCAGCCTGGAGAAGACTCTGGGGAGACCTTAGAGCAGGCTTCCAGTCCCTAAAGGGGGCCTACAAGAAATCTGGAGAGAGACTTTTCACAAGGACATGTAAGGATAGGAAAAGGGGATATAGCTTTAAACTAAAAGAGGGTGGGCTTGGATTAGGTATTAGGAAGAATTTTTTATTGGTGAGGCCCTGGCACAGGTTGCCCAGTGGCTGTGGCTGCCCCATCTCTGGCAGTGTTCAAGGCCAGGCTGGATGAGGCTTTGAGCACCTTGGTCTAGTGGAAGATGTCCCTGCCCGTGGCAGGGACAGTCCCGTGTTGGGACTAAATGAACTTTAAGGACCTTCCTAACCCAAACCATTCTATGATTGAAGTTAATTTTATACTATGAAATGAAGTCCTAGGCTGAGCAGAAACAGTCAGAAAAACAGTGATCCACCCATTTCTGTTCACACAGATATACTTGGTGACTGAATGTATCCAGTAGCAGAACTTTAGGAAAAGCAGGACAAGTAATATGTGAAATAAGATACTCTGCCAAAATGACTATCAGAGAGTTGATTTCTGCTACAGATTTGCCATCTCTCTGAAGGGAGATTGAGAATTTCATCAGCACCATTTAAGTCTCTTCCTGCATCTAAAACAGATCAGGTGAACTGTACTCCAGAAGAGCCTAATATCCTCCATAAAGAAAAAGGGAGCCTAAGTAACCAATGTGGACTCATGCTGTGACAGTATAAAGCCAGGTGAGATGAATCCCACTCACACTGTACTCTGTTCCAGACAGCAAAGGCAGAATTGCTTCTAAAGAATAAAACAAATGTGGAATTCAGATTTTACAAACATGCTAGTATGGAATTGTATTCTGTAATAAATAAGGAATTTAGGTGGACTGTGATTCCATCTGTCTGACAATCCCTAATTATAAGGTCTCATTCTTAACCAGCTGGAATGCTTTTTACTCAGCACTCGAGGGGGAGCGGTGGCTTCCATTATGGTAACAATAAACTCCCAGAGCACCTAGAGAGAGGTGGGCTTCATAGATTTTATTCTTAGAATATTGAGGATAAACCTTGAATCCATTAAAGTCCATGAAAGACTCACATCAACTTCTGCTAGGATAAGGTTTCTCCCTAGGTCTCAAATGAACAGGAGAATTGGCATCCTGAAGAGATTTTTGCAGACTGTGTATCTACCTGTCAAACTCTGTATCTCATTTAATTTTGATTTTATACTGCAGAGATCAAGAATTTCCAAGAAGCTTTCAGGCTTTCAATCAGAATAAGGCTATTGAAAAACCTGACCTTTTATTCAAAAGCCACTACCTGCAGTGGCTGTTGACTGGCACTGTGACTACTGACCTCAGAGCAGAGTACTAGACATCGCTGAACAGCACAGTGTTGTGTTGTCTACAGTCATGTAGAGAATATATTTACATTCTTATTGCCCAGTAGGGGAAATTGCCATCTCTCAGGGCTTACAGCATCCCCAAAGAAAGCCTTTCTACTTTTAGTAACACCTAAGAGGTAGGGTATATCTGCTCACATTTGTACACACCAGAATTCACAGTAGCATTACGTATGTCCATGTTCACTGTAAAACTTGATACTTTTGCATTCGCAGTGCATACTCAAACTGCTGCATCATTGAGATGCCCTTTTAAATCATTCATAAGTCCTAAGAGCCCACCTGAGTGTTTTAAAACTGCTGTTCAAATAAACCTAAGCAGAAAATTACAGCCTGTGATATCAGATTAGTGAATTGACTCATTAAAAGACAAGTGCTAGGTTCATTGCAAGAAGCCGCAGCAGCTCAGCTAAAATAATCTGTCGAAATATACTTCCATAAGAATCTTTATTGAGTCTATTAATTAAACTTACCAATGCTCACGCTAGTAGGGCTTTCAAGTCAATAACAATCTACCACTAAGTATGGATCCATAGTGTGAATAAAATCAAACCAAAGACCTTCTTTTGAGAGAATCAGTGTTTAGTGCTTAAAGTGTCCATTAAAGCAATTATGCCATAGCTGCATTAAAAGTGCAACCTTGCGTCGGAGGCTCCTTCACCAAATAATGGTTGTGCCTGTCTTAGCTCCTCCAGCAGTGGTTTGTCAGAAAGTGCCCACATTCTCCTGAAAAAAAAGAAATCACTACAAAACCCATCAGCTTTTTGCATTTTTTTAGCACTTTCCATTTTTGTACCACTAATGTCATTATCAATTTAGCAGTAGAATAGGTGATATTAACATTTTAAAGCTAGGAAAAATGACACAAAAATTATGGTTCAGCCCATGATTTACATTCAGATCAATGTCAGAACAGAAGTTCAGGACTTCTTGACTAATTTTTACAAGAGTTCTTGATTCTTTATGGGCCTTTTAAATCAGAGATTTAAAACTTAATTTAACAAAACTATGAAAATAATAGGAAATAGGTAATGTTTGTAATGACAAGTTCTAGACCAGCACAACTATCTCTGTAGCCATGTAGTAAAACAGAACTGATCTGGCTGAAAAAAGAACCCAACTATTTTTTTTAGTACTATTTGATATTTTAATAGGTTTTTTTTAAATATTTTTTTGTGGATACTTTTAATTCGCCAGTGGAACTCAGCAGACTCAAGCAATCAAAGGTGTGTGCAGGCAGGAACAAAGTAGGACAGGGATGGGAGGAGGGAAAAAATTCTACTTAAGCTGATGAAAAAACAGAAGGCATGTAAGAAAGACTGTTGACTCAATATGCTGGCTTTTGGCTTCCATTGAGAAGTACATGTGGGAGCAGAGGGTGTAACCAAAATTTTACCCAAGAATAGCAACTAGCTGTCCCAGTCTAGGCCCCCAATATTCTCCTGCATGAAGTCAAGGTGACAGTACACTCAAGGGCCAGCCTGCTTTCAAATGACATACGAAATATTTATTTGAAGGCATTTCTACTATGACCCAATTTGCGTGATACTGAAATGCAGAAGTTACTCCTTAAAAATACTCTTTAAACCTGGTGGGGATTTTTTGTTGGTTTGTTTTTTTTTTTCAATGGTTCAGCTGTAAACTGGACAGTGGTTAAATTAGAAGGGAATTCTTACCTCACCTGAAGCTGTGGGTACAAATCAGGACATGATCAAATGAGTCTTTTGTATTCCTGATTTCTGTGGTGCACTAAAAAAGAACAAGCAAGCGTGCAAATGGATGCTTCCATTTGTTTCCTTTGTCTAGTAGGAAACATACCAAGGAGCAGAAGAAGTTTACCAGATTGATTATACACATAAATAAAAACATCTTGCTTGTCAGCCCGTGTAGAGAAGTTAGTATTGACCTCAGAGCTACATAAATAAAATGTGCAAATTGCTTCATACAGTATGTCCCTACGTAAAAAATGGATGTCACTGGTTATGGCTTATCATGACAGTCTGCCAAAATGCAAGGTTGTATCATATATAAATGAATGGGTTTATTTTTGTTAGTCTATAATGTGATTGGAAAATGGAGATGAGGATGCAGTTGCCACCAGATTTTCCCATATTCTGATCAAAATTATTCTTTAGACCACGAGCTGTTAAAATTCAACCTACTGAGATTACCCATTACGTGTAATTGAGATTACCTTCATCTCTTCAAGGAGAAAGGCCACTCGGACACTTTCAGTCGGTTTTGGAGCTGCAGCTTCCCTGTAGCGCAAGAAGCGCAACTGCATTTTGGCCTATACGAGGACATTTCTTTATGGTTGTCTATGGTTGTTTAAAGTCAAATTTGATTCTCTAAATGTGGCATGCAGTTTATTCATGCAAAGGTGCAAGGCAAGCACACATGGGTTACAAATACTCACATCTAGTTGAACTTTTTTTCCCAAGTTTTACCTAACTGTGCAGGCAGCTACTTGCATCTTTAGCAGGGAGACTGAACCTCTGATGATTATTCTATTGGGTAGAAGACCATTCTCTTATGGTCAAAAGGACACCTCCAGCATCTGAAACCTGACACTGGTAAATATTGAGTTATGTCCTTCTGATCCTCAGCTCTGACATTCTGAAGGAGGAATGAGAAAACGTTCTCATTCCTACCTTTCCCTCCTGTTTATGAAAAGAACCAAATGAGTAAAGGAAGAGCAGAGGGTTTTAATTCTTCTGTCATGGGCAGAGCATAATTACAATACTTTTACTGGAATTACCTTCGTGATAGAGTTACGAAGGACAAAACTCCACTCTAGCATCATTATAACTACTTTAGTCTATCAGCTCAAAATGTTTAAAGATTTTAAACACTTTTCAGCATGAACCACACACTTCCAAAACTGGATAAAAATATGTTCATGCATGCCATGCTAATTTCTGAGACAGAGTCAGAGGAGCTAGCTAGAACTTATTTGAATCCACAGGATGAAACCAGGAATTCACAAAGTCCTTCAGAAGAGTGGAATACTGCTTGAAACCTGCTTGCAAGTCCATCTTCACACCTCTATAAGATGAGACATAGAAAGATGAATGCATTTTGTCCAGGTGCAAATCTGTTAGTGTCTTATCTGTTCTACCAGTGGTGACTCTGGTAGCTCTGCACTTTCTACAGATAGGCAGAATATTGCAGCCCCACCTCTTTGTAGCACGACCACTGTCACAAAAAGTGTCAAAGATACCTGGTGTGTCGTTACCCTGCATAACAAGTTGTATTGCAGCTGGCTCCCTTTTGTTGAGTGCTAGGAATCAGCCAATTCGTTTGCCCTGTTTTTGTTGTATCTATAAAACTAAAGCCTTGCCCAGATAGGTAGACAACAAAACTGCCTACATCCAGCGCGACCAAAATTGCCTTCTCTAGAGTCGGTACTTCTGCTTTAAAAAAAGCTGGTGGATAGAAATTTGATTTATATGCAAATACTGGGCTGGAAGGCAATCTTCAAGAAGCTGAGTATTTCTCTGCCCTTGGCTTGTTCCAGAATCACATTTTCAGATTAGCAGCATGAAGACCATCCAAAGCATTTGTCTGGTATTTATGCCATCAGATTAATTAGGATACTCTCCCCACATCCTTCCCCCATTACATAGTTAGGAATATACTGTATTTTCATCTACCTTTTACGCATGGTTTTAATTTTTATTTCATTGGTTTGTTCCAATCATCAAGTTGCTTCTCCTTCAGTTTCAGCCACTTGGAATAGAAGATTTTCTAACTCAAGCAAGAGGAGATTTTTTGCCTGGTTGGGCTTTAGCTTACAGTAAACTCTCAGAGGTAGGGCCAGCTAATATGTTCCACCAGCTCGCTACTACAGTTGTTTACAGTATTTTCCTACTCTGATACCACTAACTAGTGTGCCCCCTGCCTAGTACTTCCCACCAACAAGCTTTGGTCTTTGTCCCAAACTGGTGTGATCCCTTGCTTGCTCATCTTGATCTAGCAGAACGAGAAGTTGAACCTCGGTTAGATTTTTTTAATACAGCCTCTATTTCTGCTCATGTCTACACAGACTGCATCTCATAATTTGGCTTTTCTGTGTGTTCTCTTTCTCTGGACAGAGACCTCCAACTGTCTTTGCTGGTTTGGGCAGTACTTCCTTTTCACTGAAACTGTTTTATCTCAGGCCTGGTGGCCCCAGCCTACAACAGCTGAAGCGCAAATTTCATTTGAGGTCATACACAGATACACACTCAGAGACATGCACACATGCTCCCTCTCAAGCTCACAGCTCAGGGATCAGGCTTGGCTTTCCAATTAATAGCTCCTCTGTTATTCCCTGAAGGCTCTTAGTATTTTACCCTTCTGAGATTTTATCCCCAGCATTGACTTCTTGCTTGCTTGCTCTGCCTTACGGTCTACTTTTATCAGAGCAGTAGTTTCAAGCTGAGGTAGGTACCAACATAAATTAGTAAATTAATCATATTAAACTCATGTTCTTTCTACACAGTGTGAACTTTCCACCTCAAAATTTGTTAGCTGATGAAGCCTGAACTGAAATATTTTTTTCACTTGTTCTTCTCCAGAATAGGAAGTGGTCTAACATGGTTGTTTATTGTAAATTGTGGTACATTAGGGTAAGAGCCTGGATAGTCTTGTAAGTGGGACAAAGCCTGCTCCCATCCATGTAGCTATGGATTCCTTTCACTCCACTGTTTGGAAGATCGCAGTGCAGATGTGAAGCAGCTACCCACAGAAGGAGTGTGAGGGCCACGAACACGACCTAGGCTAAAAAATATAACGACATGAAGATCTTCCAGTCTTTTTAATTCTTCTATTTTGCTGTGTGAATTTTGTGACATGGTTCCTTTTCTGTTGCAGCCAATTCCACCTGCCCAGGAATCTGCCTGGGTGCCTGACGCATAAAATTCTTCTTTTCCCTTTAAAAAATACTTTTTTACCCCATAAATTGGTCATAAAATGTCATACCATTAACTAAGGCACATTATCTTTCAATGTGATTTCTAATATTTAGATTTTAAATCTGGTATGTTTAAAAACACTATAGGAAAAATTACCCACTGCGTAAGTATATGTGAACACATTTATATGCACATACACGCACACATACAAACACATGTATGTATGCATACTCATATTCTATGTCTTCATCTTCTTCAGGAAAGCATTTAAAATACATCCAGCACACACATTTGGAGAATAAAAAATGTACTAAAAACTAGTGTGCCACATAAATTGTTCAGTAAGGGTGAAAGGATTAAAAGCTTCATACTCTGTTTATGAAATCAAATCTTTGTGTCTCTGCTTTGTGCATGCCATATCATAAGATAATGAATAGTTCCATAGCAACAAAAGCCTACCACTAAACCATTACCTTGATGTCAATTCTTGAGCAGAAAGAACACAAAAAAACCAGAAATACCAGTCCTAAACTTGAGATAATATCAATGATTTAAATTGGCTGGTTCACAGTATCTTTTTAGTCTAAAAATTGAAATGTTTATCATTTTATCATTGAAAAGATGGACGTTAGAATGAATCAAATAAGGATGCGTTTGGGTTCACAAATTAAACATTGTTTATGAAATTATACTCTTTGAGCCACCTCAGCATTAGTGATTGGGGTATTGCTTTAACATTGTTGTAAAATTCAAATTACTAATGGCTGTGACACTATTCAGTAAAATACAAGAAAGCATCCACCTATGAAGGTGATCAAGATGGACAACAGCAGCATGTATTAGCTGACTTAAAAGACAGGTTTTTGACTACTAAAAGAGACTCTAGAAAACAATAAAGATCATCAACAGTCTAACTGTTACTGTTTGCTACTCTACTGTCCTTCGACTATAACACTTAAAAATGCTTAAGTAAATTAAGTAAATGCTTATGTCAAGTACAGCCTTACTATTCCCTTGAGGTCTAAGGGGCCCAATTCTCAGTTATATTTGTATCTTTTTAACCACTTTGCAATGTAGTGGGCTTCTAAAACCCTTCAAATGTGCATATACATCTGCTGTAAGAATCACCTTTGTCTAAGGAGTTTCTTTTTGTGATATAGTACTGGGATAGGACTCTAGAGCATCCCTCTTCCTGGAGCCCTGTGCCAGGCAACAGAGCAGGAGGTGGTAGGTGGCACAGGAACATGCCAGGAGCCTCTTTGTCAACAGTGATCTCCCTGAATATAACAGAAACAACATACTTTAGATAATAACAGTTCAGAACTTGAACAAAAAGAAAAAATCAGAAGTGACCAAAATGAAGAGTTCTTCCAATATTTCACTTAGTAAGAATTCAAAGAGTATGGTTTTTCAGCTTGAACTGTAGAATCCCAGTTTGGCAAAAATGACACTTCTGTTATTTTAAGTGATTATTAAACATTCCAAAATAAAATTACTTCAGTTTATAAATAATTTTTTTAAAACAATAAATATCTAAATGTTTGTTTGCTCAGTATAATGTTTGTAAACTCAATAAAAATAACACAAAGTCCTGAGTTATTTAGGTTAATCCAGGTGTCTTGATATTGAAAAAGAAGCCTCCAGAGGGCAGGAAATTTGTTTTTTCAGTGGCACAGGTCCTTGAATCTTGTGACTATTCTTTCTGTTGAGCTGAAGTTTACTCCAAGCAGTTCCTCCCTAACATAAAGCTGAAGGATTTGATGGACATTCAGTGAACAAGCAGCTTAGGCAGTGCCAAGCATTACCCACCTCTGAAGGATGTTACTCTCTGGCAGGTCCAGTGTGAAAGTAGGGTGCTTCCAGAACAGAGGTGAAGCACCAAAGGGCTGCTGGGACTCCTCTAAGAAGATTTGCCAGAGCAAGCTTCCCTCCTGACAGGTGATTCTGTGTTAGAAATGAACTTTTGCCATGAGAAATGCAAAGGAATGCGACTTTTAATCCCTGCACATTGGAACAAATTCACTGCATAGCATTGACTGCTGGCTGGCTCTGCAGAGGAGCTTCCTCAGAGGGACTGCTGTGCTCTGGAATGGGGATCTTGCAGCAGGCAACATTCCTGCCAGGAGCATATTCCCACAGCAATGGCAGGGAAATCACAAAGAAGACTGAAGAGGAATAGCTTTTAACAACAACCGTAAATGTGATTTGTCAAAAAGAAAGCCCTACCACTTTTGCCATGTATGAGCAGAGAGGATGTTAGTTCCTCAGACGTGAGCAGGTGAAATTTCTTGCCCATTTTAGACCAGGATATAATGTGTACACTGGGGAAGCATTTCCACTGCAACAGTTTAAAGTACTGGAGTCTCTAATGAAATCCATGCGCTATCCCTCTGCCAGCTCTTCTCAGCAATACAGAGTATTTCCACTTGATGGCACCAAATTTTATTTTTTTTAAACCTCAACTCAAAACAATTCTCTAACAAAAGAGAATTCCAAGAAGATAATCAGGGACAAAACATGGTTTTTTCTGAGCACATTTAATTTCTTGAAAATGTGGAGTTCTTTATAAGGCATAAAGTGAATCTGTTACAGTGGCTTTGTCTCTTCTACTTGACCATGACCATGTAGTCATTCGAACTGCTTTATTTTTTTCCCCACTGCTTAAAGAGTACCTCCTTTAGTGAAGTAAAGGTTGTGTTATCATATTGTTATGAGTCAGCTCCTGAATGTGGATTAATCATGCATTTTAAGCTAAATTTTGGTTCTAGCCCCATCCTTGAAACTCATCATGCATGTGCTTTGTTTAAAAATGAAAGGCACCTTGACAGATTGTAGCAAAATAACAGGCAATTTTTTAAGGGCTGAGTATCAGTTTTGATTCTCACCCTAAATTAGTAGTTGCTTATTAGTAGTAATTACTGACCAGTAATTCTCCAATAGCCTTCACTACTTTAAAACCAACTTTTAAACCTTGCCTGTGTGTTCCGTTTAGGCACTAAAAATGTAAACAAGTAAAACTGTAGTTTAAATAGTTCTCCAGTTCTTGGAGATTTCACAAGCTCTAAACAATGGTCAGCATCATGTACATTGTACCAGATAATACTAGACTATGTATTGGATAATATTAGGTTACAGCAAATACCCATTTACTGTTTCTCATCTCCTCTTTCAGCAATAAGATGGGTAAGGCAGGGTTGAATCCTGTGTCTGTGAGGTACCTTCATGGGGGAGGGAGGATGACCTAGTCCATGACTAAGCCTCCCAGATGCTGTTGCGACACAAATGACGTACAGAGGCATCTGTTGAGGTTCTAGAACTGCAGACTAGCATTTTAATCATATATAATGATATCTGTCATGTTTCTGTCTGCAAAATAGAGAATGCAGTGCGGCAGTGGAGTTTGGAAGGATGAGAGGGATAGTCCTGGACAGAGAAAGGATTGGGAAGCAGGGACAGATTGGTTCTGTGTATGTCCTCATCTAAAATTAGGGTACAGATAAAGGTTTTCAAGGCAAAAGGTAATACCAGAAGTCTTCTGCCACAGAGTGTATTTTTGTCTGGTCCTCTTAGGAGAAGACTGTGCAGTGCAGGTTCTGTACAGGCATTATGCATATGAGCAGTAGAAAAGCATTTAGAATGTGTTGTGTTTGTTGCATAGGTGCAAATAAACTCATTATGTGCAAATCAGAGCTGACCCTTCCCAAATATCTCATGTTTACTGTGTGTCCATGACAGAGCTTCTTTGTGCATGCACATGCATCATCACTTACATGTTCAGATATGCAGCATTACTGAAGCTACTGTTCCTGCCATGACCAGGCTGCTAGATGTCTAAAAGTCTCACTCAACTTATGGCAAAGAGGAATTCTTTGAAAAAGCCTGGGTGTAGGTTGCTTTCACCCACAAATCACCCTTCCCTTCTGTACCTCCTGTCTTTTCCTGCCCTCAAGGTCCAAGCATCCTAGCTGAGTCCTGAGTTCACCTCTACAGGACTCCTCTGATCTGTAAGTTTTAAAGAATTATCCAGTGCAACCTGTTCATGTACCTCCAGCTCACAAATCAGACCGATTTCCTCTCTTCTTCAGAATTATCTTTCAACTTTAGTTTCGAGATTTCTCTCTCTTCTGTGAGAAAGTAGCCTACTTGTGCAGCCCTGGTTCCCATCAGGAAGCGTTTCACACAATCTTAGATCCATTTGAGACCCACGTGCGCAGCCAAACCCCTCTTTTTGAGGATGTGAACATTCCAAGTAGCTGGGGCTCTTGGACTAGGAACTGGACTCAGTGACTGAATCAGGTTCTTTCATAGGCTAGCTTTTCTGCTTTCCTTGTTAGAAGAACTTCATGGAAGAAAGCCCAGTCCTACAAAGGTGTAAGGACTGCACTATTCACTGAAATGCAGTTATTGTTTGAAACAAGTAATCTTTTATTTCTGTTCAATAACATCATTCATTGCAACTATAAAATAAAAAAACAAAGCAAAAAGAAAAAAACCCAGAAAACCCACAAACAAACCCCAAAACAAAACCAAAAAGCCAAACAAACCAAAATAAAAAACACAAAATACTTTTCACTTGACTTTACTCTCTTGTCATTCCTTCCCTGCACATTGCTGTCGTTCAATAACTACATGACATTTATGGTGTTTCGTTTTCTGTTAGAACCTGAAAAAAATTGGTGAGGAAATCCAAGAGCCTGTGAAAAGAGCATGAGCATCTTTTTTGGCTCTGGAAAATACAAAGAGCAATCATTACTAGCCAGCGCTTTATTAGAGATGAAAAATAGCAGCTGAGAGTAACATTTGTCTTTTCCTCACAAAGAGTAAGAAAACTCCTGGCACCATAGTGTCTTCCCAAGCCCCTTCACCTGCCTAGGATCCAACCCAGAGCTGCTTCTTTGGGGGCAGAGATCCTGCCAAGGCACGTCAGCCCCAGCACACACTCCACTGCTGCTGTTCTGCTGAGCTATATGGGGTTTAATTAACGGATGTACTTCCCCTAGGACAGAGGTCTGACAGCCAAGCTAATTTTTCATGGGCAAGTTAATCTCACTTAAACCCTTCATTTTCTCTCTTTAATAGAGGTTGGTCATGTTAGTCTTAACTGACAATAAAAACAGAAGTTACTAATGCCATAAAAAAACCCAATCACTTTTAATTACTCTTTCCCCTCTCATATTCCAGCAACTGCTTTTCCCTAGGTAGCATCATGGCAACATACCCACAGTTTAGAGCTCAAGTTTTAGCAATCATTTGCTGCCCTTCCACACAAATTCTGCATACCCTCATTTTTATTGCTGAAAATTATTCTAAATTAGAAATAGAGTCATGGAGAAAAGAGAAAAGATGCATGCCAATGCCAAATAATTCTGCAAGCATCCCACCATAAACTTTTGCTTGTTTTTTTTCTGTCACATAGAAAAAAATAGTTAGGGTTGGAAAGGGCCTTAAGATCATCTAATTCCAGCCCTCCTGCCATGGGCAGGGACACCTCACACTAAACCATGTCACCCAAGGCTCTGTCCAGCCTGGCCTTGAGCACCTCCAGGGATGGAGCATTCACAGCTTCCCTGGGCAACCCATTCCAGTGTCTCACCACCCTCACAGTAAAGAACTTCTTCCTTATATCCAATTTAAACTTCCCCTGTTTACGTTTGAACCCGTTACCCCTTGTCCTGTCACTACAGCCCCTAATGAAGACTCCCTCCCCAGCATCCCTATAGGCCCCCTTCAGATATTGGAAGGCTGCTATGAGGTCTCCACGCAGTCTCCTCTTCTCCAGGCTGAACAGCCCCAACTTTCTCAGCCTGTCTTCATACAGGAGGTGATCCAGTCCCCTGATCTTCCTCGTGGCCCTCCTTTGGACTTGTTCCAACAGTTCCATGTCCTTTTTATGTTGAGGACGCCAGAACTGCACACAATACTCCAAGTGAGATCTCCCGTGAGCAGAGTAGAGGGGCAGGATCACCTCCTTGGACCTGCTGGTCATGCTCTTTTTGATGTAGCCCAGGATGCAGTTGGCTTTCTGGGCTGTGAGCGCACACAGAAGCCGGCTCATGCTCATTTTCTCATCAACCAACACGCTCAAGTCCTTCCCGGCAGGGCTACTCTTAGTCTCTTCTCTGCCCAACCTGTAGCTGTGCTTGGGATTGCTCAGGCCCAGGTGTAGGACCTTGCACTTGGCATGGCTAAACTTCATAAGGTTGGCATCAGCCCACCTCACAAGCGTGTCAAG